>BLSH010042062.1:1878991-1908599 GCA_018402905.1 Glandirana rugosa | reverse complement strand
AAACCCCCCCCCCCCCCCCTGCACCCTCCCAAGAACAAAAAAACTCTCTAGCAATAAACACCAAACTGAGCATGTGCAGCTTGTCCCGTAGCCTCTGTATTATCCAGAGGTGGTTTGGGGACTCTAGAAGAAGGGGAAGATATTAGAAGACAGAATCAAACAGCCTTTTTACACAATGCAGAGGATTAACCCCTTAGGTTCCACAGTGAGTATAACAAGCATGCTTTACTGCATATACACACTGACTTTACTGTTGTGGGTTTAGCAACATTTCAAGCGAAAAAAAAGAGATTAATACTACTATACATTAGCTCTTTAGCTGTCTGTTTCAGAACATAATCCAAACGTCCAGGACATATAAACTCTACATAAAGCCAGCAAATAATACATTACAAAGCAGGTTTGTACTTGCAACATTCACATACCAAGTCAGAAGTAAACATTACATAACCGACGTGTGTCTGATCAGAAAAAGTTTTAAGCACCCAAAGGGGACAATGAGAACTTGTCTAACAAGGTATTGTGAAATGATCGGCATTAACACAACCCGCAAAACAAGACAGATGAGCCCAGGTCGTGAGATTTATTTAATATAGATGGCCGATAACAGGCCTGTCACAAAGGAGCGGACGTCTCATCATTTATGACAGCAGATGACACATCAGCCCAGCCCTGTCATAAACATCACTGCCAAACCCAAGGTGATTTTTCGTGTTACATGACTCAGAATATATTTGAAATTGATATGCATTGTACCCTCATCCGTGACATGAAAGAAAACACCATTAAAGTGGAATTCAGGTTATGTTGTGGGTTCAAGGAATACTAGTGACAAAACTACAATTCTCTATAGCAGGGGTAAGCAACCAGTAGCCCTCCAGCTGTTGTGGAACTACATTTCCCATGAGGCAAGGCTGGCAGTTACAATTACTGCCAGAGGCATGATGGGACTTGTAGTTCTGCAACAGCTGGAGGGCCCCAGGTTGCCTACACCTAATCTATAGTATGTGTCGTTAAAGTGTACCCATAGCCCAAATGTTTTATTTTATTTTTATTTAGTTAGAGTGGGGAAGTATTGGAACTCCTGTCAAGTTTTACTGCAGTCGGAGGCTTTGTCGGAGAGATTCCTTGACTTCCTGTCAGGTAAAAAGGTTGTCCCCAGGACAGGAAGTGAGGAGAAATCTTTCTAAAGCCCCGTTTTGTACCTCCAAAATGCTTAAAGTATAACTAAAGGCAAAACTTTTTTTTTCAGTTTTGGACAGGGTGAAGAGGGATTAGAGCCCCTGTCCGTTTTTATTGCTGTCGGTGCCCCTGTTAAGGAGATTCACCTGCTCTATTTGTCCTGTTTACCATTATAGTTGAAAGTAAAAATAAAACCCCAATTTTTGGGTTGTCCCCAGAAAAGCATAGATGGCAAATGTTCCAATGGCAACACTAGTTACGGTGAGCTGCGGGTCCCCAAAAAAATCCTTTAATTTGCAGAGACATCCTCTCGCTTCCTGTTTAGCTATGGGACAGGAAGTGAAGGAAAATCTCCGCAATGGGGCGGAGATAGCGGAAAAAAATCTGACAGCGCTTATAACCCTCCCTTAAGGCTGGGTTCACACTGCTGCAAACTCTACTGCAAATTTAAGCCACTGCGATAGATTACATTTGCAAGTCATCTCTAATAACATAGTGTTCTATCAGGGCAGTTCACATCGATACGCTGCAAATCTAATCCGTGAAGAAAAAGGGTCCTGTGCGAGTTTGATCCGTGTGCGATGCTTTGCGTTGCGAATTCAGCTCCATAGACTACAATAGAACACGGATTGAAAACGCAATCTCCCATTCACATCACTGCAATAGCTTCCCCCTCCATCTCCAGCTACAGCTTTGCAGTAGATTCGCACCAACACATGTAGAAATCGCACTTGTGTCTGAACTGAAAAACTCACAACGCAATCGTATTAAATTTGCAGAAAATTTGCACCGCAGCAGTGTGAACCCAGCCTTACTCTAAACCAAAATGAAAAAAAAATAACGTTTTGCCCATAGTTCTACTTTAAAATCCAAGATCTCGTAGTTTTCAATTGTCCCCGTTCACGCCTTTCTCTTGTAGTTTTAAAAACGTCATGTGCAACAAGTTTCAAGTCTTTTTTGCCCCGATTGACTTTAAAGGGAGCACATGAAAACTCTCAAAAGAAATATTCTCGTAGAAACTCTCTTTCAATTGGTTACAAATAATTGGAAAAACAGTCAAGAATGAGACACCCCCAAAAAAGCTTAAAAACAATACAAACCTTTAAAAAAAAGCATGTAAAAAGATCACGGGCATGCAACTAATATTTGAATGCAGTCAAATAGCAACACATGGGGGGGGGGGTTTACTAAAACTGGGGCATGCAAAGTCTGGTGAAGCTCTGCATAGAAACCAATCAGCTTCCAGGTTTTATTGTCAAAGTTTAACTGAGCAAGCTGAAGTTAGAAGCTGATTGGCTACCATGCACAGCTGCACCAGATTCTGAGTGTTCTAGTTTTAGTAAATCCCTCCCGTGGTGAAATCTGAAAACTGTATAACCCTCATTCCTGCTCTGACCACTACTGTACTTCTAAAGCAAACATATTCTTGTTTTTCTGATCCTAACTTAGCTTAGTATATTGGGACATTGTATACTTGAGCTTATATGAGATGTCTGTATTTCTACTGATGATGGGAAATAGAAGTGTGGTCTATAGAGGCCTACTATGTCTATATAGTAAATATGGCACACACTGCAGAAATTTTTGATACCCAACTGTCAATGAACTATATCAAAATAATAGGAATGCAATGGGACATGTAATTTAGCACCAGAGTATACAGTAAGCCCCGATTCACAATGGAGCAATTTAATTTGATTTGACAGATCAAATCGCATGACAAGTCGCATCCTAAATAGCAGTGTTCAGATTCATGCGACGCCAACTTTGCGGTGCCGCATTGATTTAAGCTGGGTTCACACCTATGTGATTTGGATGCGGCTTAAACCGCATCCAATTCGCAGGACAGTTGAAAACACATTGTTTTCAAGGTGTCCAGTTCACATATGTGCGGTGCATTTGCAGCAGTGCGAATTCCCAGCCCATTGTGTTCAACGGGAGCGCATCTAACACGGAGATGCGCTCCGCACTGAATGGGGATATTTTCCCCTGCTCGCGGACCCTCCCCCGCAACTGCTGCGCTATGAAAATGGACAGGAGCCGCCCCTTCTCAGCAGCAGCCAGACTAGAATTCGCACCAAACTGGTGTGAATCCAGCCTTAAAAAAGTAGTAGATGCTTTTTTACAAAGCGATTTCGGGTGCGACTTCAATAGACATATGTGCATGCCGCACAGATGTCTTCAAAGTCACACTGGGCTGTAGCTTTGAAATTGTGCGATTTCAGGTAAAGTTGCACGATTTCAAAGCCGCTCTCAATGTGAACGGGGGTTAACCTCCCTGGCGGTATGATTATGTCAGATTTTTGGTGCTGAAAGCGGTACATTATTTTGCATGGAAATTTGGTGTTTTATATTGTAGGTCTGTAATTCTTAGGAATAACTCACTTAAATCTGTCCAAACAACAGTCTAGTAGACATCCCGGGAACGATAAAGTTTGAAACATGAAATCATAAATTAAAATATAATAAATGACTAAAAATAATTATCAAAAATAATAACGTAATAGTGATAAAATGTATTCAATAATGTAATCAAACCAAAATACTGAAATTTGCCCAGTTGCAGAATTGTCGCTGTCGTCACTTTCAGTGTCTGATGATAAATTCCCCCAAAAATCAGTATCACTCAATTCTGAAAATGGTTCTTATTTACTATCGCTGTTTACTAGCTGATCAAAAACCACTTTTGATGTAAAGGGACACTTCTTGGTTGCCATGGACATTCTCATGTTTCCAGGTAGAAAGAATGACATATAATATAAAAGTGCATGCAGGGCATTGGGCAAACCACTAGGGACAAAGGGGATGTGAAATTATTTCATACAGTAATGCAATCTTACAGATTACAGTGTACTGTATGTTCACTGTGTGTTTCACTTTTTGAATTTGCCGCCAGTCTCCACCCCCATGCGACGCGACACTCGCAGGGAACGGAGCCCGGCACACAGAGGCATCGGGTGGAGGACACGGCCCGCAGACATGGCGGGGGACATCGCTGGATCCAGGGGACAAGGTGAGTAATGCTGCCTTGGATCCAGCGATGCGATCCCAAGTGTGGCCTCTGGGTTACCGCTAATGGTACTGAAATTCCACCCCAAGCCACACTCGGGAATACCGCCAGGAAGATTAAATCAGCCTTCAAAAAGGGTGCCCTGGCATCCTGGAGTGTCTTCTGGATTCTCCAAGGGTGCCTTGGGAAAATCCCTAAAAAATTAACCCAATTCGCCCAATAATTTTCAACTAGCCAATGGGTGGATCAAGCCTGCGTTTTTTTTGTAAAAGCCACAGGTTTTATTGTGCAGCATTTTAACCTTGGGCATCGTGCATGCCAGCCATCAGCTTCCGAACAACTGATGCCATCATAGGTTGATAAGGAGGATGTTGAGCCCCTGAGGACATCCTTGTTTGCCCCTCTCTGTCAGCACTGGGGTCACTTTACCTGGATGAGGGAGAGAGCTGAGGGAGAAGATAAACGCTGGAATACTAGTCAGTACCAGTGTGCAATGGTATATTGCCTTATAAAGAAGCATCTCTAGTGTTGGGTGTCCTGCATGTGTAGAGGTCTCTTCATTATGTAAAACTATTCGTTTTGGGGTTTTTTTACATTTTAAAATGGGCTGCCTCAAGATCGCACATAATTTTAGAGGGTGCCTTGCCTGAAAAAAGGTTGCAAGACACCGGTATAAATCATACTAAATACTCTTACCTGTTCTCTTTAAAAGGCTTACTATCTCTTGACCCCTTTCACACTGAGGCAGTTTTCAGGCGTTTTAGCACCAGAATTAGCCTCTGAAAACCGCCTGAAAACTCCGAGACATTACAAAAAGCCCTGTAAGCAGCATTTTTGGGGCGGGTTGGGAGCGCTGTAAATAGCTCTCCCAAAACACCCCTGCCCATTGCAATAAATGGGCAGCACTTCCAAAGCGCCTGAAAAGCATTTCAGAAGTGCCGCAAAACGGGTCTATTTGGCACCCATAAACCGGCGCAGAAGCACCTCTAGAGCACGGCAAAAGTGCTGTTTTAGCTGCGCTCTGGTGTGAAAAGAGTCTAATTAAAGTGTTACTAAACCTAAAAACATGTTTTTAATTATTGCTTGCATTAAGGTAAAAATGTTTTCAGTGTCCCTGTGCCCCCCTTCCCTGTGTGAAGGGGAAGAGAGGGAGAAGAGATCAGCGCTGTGCACGGCTGCATCTTTTCTCCCCTTACTTCCTTTTTCACAGCATTCGAGCAGCAGGAGGAGCCATTGGCTCTTGCAGCTGTCAATCAGAGGAAGTGGGGGCGGGCATAAATCCCACTGTGTAAGTCTATGGAGTGCAGCTATGTAGACACACAGCTCGGGAGCGCAGGGACTACCTCTCCCCATAGCCAGCGGCTGACTATAGTAGTCCCACAGAAGAGGAAGAACCAAGTTTGCCACCGGAGACCCCAGAAGAGGAAACAGAAACATAGAAAAGTGACGGCAGAAAAAGACTGAGTAGTCCATCGAGTCTGCCCCTTTTTATTTATTTATTTATTTTTAATTTTTTTTTTTATTATTATTTTTTTTTTTTTTTACATTAACCTTAACCTAGGAGGATCGGGGCCGCTCTGTGCAATACCACTGCACAGAGGAGGTGAGTATAACATGTTTATTTTAATTTAAAAAAAAAAATTTAGTTTAGTAACACTTTAAGCCAAGTATCCTGAGACGCCTCTACAAATCTACAAATCAACAAGTCTACAAATATAAAAACACATTTCATTCCATTCAAGTAGCAGATCTAGACAAAACTTTAAAGGCTTTCAAACAAAATAAGTTGACTCAATGGTGGCAAGAAAATGTTCTGAACATTTTTTTATGAACATTCAAACAAAAGATTAACTGTGTGTTGCGTAAGAGCTTGCTATCAGTGTTTTGGATACATGTTTGCCCAAAAAAAAAACGAAGTTTTTTTTTTTTAAATTCAGCTGGCGGGCTGAACATGAAGAATATACATGAAATATGTTTTATTTAACAAATGATTTGTTTTTCTGCCCCCCTAGTCCTGAGATTTACATAGCTCTGTTTGATAGGTCAAGAGACCAGATTTTTCACTGTTGCAGTTAAAGTAGAACTATTGTGAAACTACAAAATTATAAAATGTCCTAAGTAACCCCCTGAATTTAATTAAAAAAGAAAAAAATAGAGGAGAAAAGAGCTTTGAGAGAGCACAGGTAAGGTAAAAATATATGGGGGTCAGAGGACGCCCTTTCCAAAGACACTATCAACTTCCTCCCCATCCTTAATTCATGTTTGTACAGGTCTTGTCCTCCCCCCACTCTGTGACTGGACAGTAAAAGAAGAAGCAGCAGACTGATAAGATCATCGCTCTGTCACTCTGCTCTCTCCTGCTACCAGCATGTTTTTTTAAAGCGGTAGTAAACCCGCTGACAAAAATAAAAATAAAAAAAAAGCCTGCAAGACAATCGCATAATATGTTAGTATGCATCGTATTGTTAGTATTGAAATACTTACCTTAGAACGAGGCCCCCGATGCCCGAGTCGGTCAGCGCTGAGGACGCTGACATGTTTGTCCTCTTCTGCCTTCCGGGTACGCGGCTCCGGCGCTGTGAGTGGCCGGAGCCGCGTGACGTCACTCCCGCGCATGCGCGCGGGAGCTCTTCGCTCCGGCAGCCAGCTCTGAGATGCCGGCCGGATCGTCAGAGCGCATGCGCCGCTAATGTCAGCGGCTGCATGCAGGGCGAATATCTCCTAAACCATGCAGGTTTAGGAGATATTCTTTTTACCTACAGGTAAGCCTTATTATAGGCTTACCTGTACGTAAAAATAGATTTTAGGGTTCACTACCGCTTTAAGTACATGTGCACTGCAGCATACATCACTGGCTCCTTGTGCTAACTCTCCCTCTCCCAGTCTGAGCTCTACACTAGATTGCAATAGGCTGCTACCAAGTCAAACTGTATTTTCACTTGCATTATAAAAAAATGCAATAATGCTTCAAAGAATACTGCACTACATAGCTCCATTGCACAGAACCACACTATTCCCAGCAATTGCCTGTTCTGGGAACACATATTGCTGACCTACAGTATCTCACAGACGTGAGTACACCCCTCACATTTTTGTAAATATTTTATTATATCTTTTCATGTGACAACACTGAAGAAATGACACTTTGCTACAATGTAAAGTAGTGAGTGTACAGCTTGTATAACAGTGTAAATTTGCTGTCCCCTCAAAATAACTCAACACACAGCCATTAATGTCTAAACCGCTGGCAACAAACGTGAGTACACCCCTAAGTGAAAATGTCCAAATTGGGCCCAAAGTGTCAATATTTTGTGTGGCCACCATTATTTTCCAGCTCTCCCTTAACCCTCTTGGGCATGGAGTTCACCAGAGTTTCACAGGTTGCCACTGGAGTCCTCTTCCACTCCTCCATGATGATATCACAGAGCTGGTGGATGTTGGAGACCTTGCACTCCTCCACCTTCCGTTGCAGGATGCCCCACAGATGCTCAATAGGGTTTAGGTCTGGAGTCATGCTTGGCCAGTCCCTCACCTTTACCCTCAGCTTCTTTAGCAAGGCAGTGGTCATCTTGGAGGTGTGTTTGGGATCGTTATCATGTTGGAATACTGCTCTAAAGCCCAGTCTCTGAAGGGAGGGGATCATTTTCTGCTTCAGTATGTCACAGTACATGTTGGCATTCATGGTCCCCTTAATGAACTGTAGCTCCCCAATGCTGGCAGCACTCATGCAGCCCCAGACCAGGACACTCCCACCACCATGCTTGACTGTAGGCAAGACATACTTGTCTTTGTACTCCTCACCTGGTTGCCACCACACACGCTTGACACCATTTGAACCAAATAAGTTTATCTTGGTCATGACATGGTTCCAGTAATCCATGTCCTTAGTCTACTTGTCTTCAGCAAACTGTTTGTGGGCTTTCTTGTGCATCATCGTTAGAAATGGCTTCCTTCTGGGATGACAGCCTTGCAGACCAATTTGATGCAGTGCGCGGCATATGGCCTGAGCATTAACAGGCTGACTCCCCACCCCTACAACCTCTGCAGCAATGCTGGCAGCACTCATACGTCTATTTCTGAAAGACAACCTCTGGGCATGACACTGAGAATGTGCACTCAACTTCTTTGGTTGACCATGGCGAGGCCTTTTCTGAGTGGAATCTGTCCTGTTAAACCGCTGTATGGTCTTGGCCACCGTGTTGCAGCTCAATTTCAGGGTCTTGGCAATCTTCTTATAGCCTAGGCCATCTTTATGTGGAGCAACAATTCTTTTTTCCAGATCCTCAGAGAGTTCTTTGCCATGAGGTGCCATGTTGAGCTTCCATTGACCAGTATGAGAGAGTGATAACACCAAATTTAACACACCTGCTCCCCATTCACACCTGGGACCTTGTAGCACTAACGAGTCACATGACACCAGGGAGGGAAAATGTCTAATTAGGCCCAATTTGGACATTTTCACTTAGGGGTGTACTCACTTTTGTTGCCAGAGGTTTAGACATTAATGGCTGTGTGCTGAGTTATTTTGTGGGGACAGCACATTTACACTGTTATACAAGCTGTACACTCACTACTTTACATTGTAGCAAAGTGTCATTTCATCAGTGTTGTCACATGAAAATATATAATAAATTATTTACAAAAATGTGAGGGGTGTACTCACTTTTGTGAGATACTGTATGTGCATCTGCAGGCTAGGTGATCCCAATACAGCCTATTATTGTTTTCCCATCACCAGAAACATACAAATAAATTGCAAACACAAACTCCGGGGACACGAGCTGCAGTTTTCCCTGGCACATACAATGTATGACTTGATACACTGGGGTTAATTTGCTAACACTGAAGAGTGCAAAATGTGGTGCAGCTCTGCATGGTGGCCAATCAGCATCTAACTTCAGTTAGTTTAATTGAGCTTTGATTTTAACAAAAAAAACGTGGAAGCCGATTGGTTTCTTCGCAGTGCTACACCAGATTTTGCACTCACAGTTTTAGTAAATCAACCCCAGTGTTTCCCAACACTCAGAGAGTGTGAACTAGACTCTCACACTCCAATACTTTACAAAGCTCTTTCAGATGGCAACTTTTGGTGGACATGTGCGATTTTAATGTAAAAAAGACTGGCAGATAGACTAACCCAACTCTGTGCCAGGGATCAAATGGGCAGATCAGGAGAACTGTTGATGAAGCAAATTTCTGGATTATTTACTTTATTTTATTTCTGACTTGCGGTATCCTGTGAACGTTTACTGCAGATCACAGATTGGTTTCATGACGTTGTTAGAAATAGGTTTGTGACAGGTCTATGGTCTGTGAGGACCTGACTCAACCACTAAGAACAGCTGGGAACTATTCACGGTCCACAAGGACAAATTAGTCTGACACCATGTCAGGTTAAAGGGTCACATATAACTTCACACCTGTCATGTGCAAAAGGCAGACTAACTCAACCAGGGTTCCTTCTGACATTGCCAGGGGTTCTTTGATCAGTGAGCAATAAAAAATTTATACTATATTGTCAAAAGTATTGGGACACCTGCCTTTACACGAACATGAACTTTAATGGCATCCCAGTCTTTTCCCATTGAGGTGGCCCACCCTTTGCAGCTATAACAGCTTCAACTCTTCTGGGAAGGCTGTCCACAAGGTTTAGGAGTGTCTATGGGAATGTTTGACCATTCTTCCAGAAGCTCATTTGTGAAGTCAGGCAATGATGTTGGACAAGAAGGCCTGGCTCACAGTCTCCGCTCTATTTCATCCTAAAGGTGTTCTACTGAGTGCAAGCAAGTCAAGTTCCTCCACCCCAGACTCACTCATCCATGTCTTTATGGAAATTGCTTTGTGCATTGGTCCAAATCATTTAGTGGACGGGGGATTATGGTGTGGGGTCGCTATTCATGGGTTGGGCTTGGCCCCTTAGTTCCAGTGAAGGGAACTCTTAAGGTGTCAGCATACCAAGATATTTTGGACAATTTCATGCTCCCAACTTTGTGGAAACAGTTTGGGGATGGCCCCTTCCTGTTCCAACATGACTGCGCACCAATGCACAAAGCAAGGTCCATAAGGACATGGATGAGTGAGTTTGGGGTGGAGGAACTTGACTGGCCTGCACAGAGTCCTGACCTCAACCCAATAGAACACCTTTGGGATGAGTGGAGACTGCGACCCAGGCCTTCTCATCCAAAATCAATGCCTAACCTCACAAATGCACTTCTAAAAGAACGGTCAAACATTGCCATAGGCCCACTCCTAAACCTTGTGGAAAGCCTTCCCAGAAGAGTTGAAGCTGTTATAGCTGCAAAGGGTGAGCCAACTCAATATTGAACCCTACGGACTAAGACTGGGATGCCATTAAAGTTCATGTGCATGTAAAGGCAGGTGTCCTAATACTTTTGACAATATAGTTTAATTATGCATATTGCATACCTAGCCAATCCTTGTGGAAGTGGAGAACATTATAGTAAATGCCACTACTACAGCAATCATCGCTGCCTTCCCGGTCCTATGCCAAGCGGCTGCCCTGCTGTATAGTAACTACAGGGGGTTGCTCACTCAGCATTGCACTTTCATAATACAGTGATCAGCGGCTGCAGCCGCAAAACCCTTTGGAACCTTCAGACATTTGTTTGGTGCTCTTTCTGGCTCAACTTTGCCTGGGCCTTTCAAGTTAAGTGACCCCTACCTCTAGGGGGTGCTCCCCATGTTGTGGAAATCAGCCGAATCTAAGCCATTGGGCTCATATGAATTTTTATTTCTTCTGTCTAGTCTACAGATCTATGTCCAAAACCTTGATTCTACTTTTTCCTAAAACCACCAAGCGCCACACTGGAGGAAAGGGAGTGAGTCATGCCCTATTCACACCTGTGAATGGAGCAGTTAGTTACATACGTGGCCCAGCAGGGGTTCCCGGTGATCGTGAGCGATTTCATGCGAGCAGCTGCGATTAGCTGCGGGAGTTGTCAGCCTCCCATTGCTTTCAGTGGAGTTGCCACCCACAGCTTATTGCCAGGAACCATTGCTGGGTCTCCAGCATGTAATCATTAATGGCTCCATTTGCAAGTGTGAATGGGGCCAAATCCATAGCTAACTAATAGGTTTTTCTCTTTTCTACAATAAGCAGAGTGGCGAGGGAGTGAAAGGAGGAAAAATATGTTCTTCCTGGGAGCGTGGCTGGTAATTGAACCTGTTGCTCTGCACTCCATGGGCAAACCACAGACTCCCTTTGAACAGTCATATCCAAATATTGACTCTTTCAAATATTCAAGCACATGAATTGTCAGTGAACACATCTCGAAATGTTCATTGCCTTGAATATACTTTCACCGGCCACTTTATTAGGTACACCTTTTCAACTGGGTGGTAAAACAAATTGCTAATCAGCCAAATACATGGCAGCAACACAATGCATTTAGGCATCTAGACGTGGTGAAGACGACTTGCTGAAGTTCAAACCGAGCATCACAGTGGGAAAAAAAGGGGATTTAAGTGACTTTGAACGTGGCACGGTTGTTGGTGCCGGACGGGCTGGTCTGAGTATTTCAAAAACTGCTGATCCACTGGGATTTTCACACACAACCATCTCTAGGGTTTACAGAGAATGGTCCAAAAAAGAGAAAATATCCAGTGGAGCAGCAGTTGTAGGAAAGAAAATGCCCTGTTGATGTCAGAGGACAATGGGCGAGATGATAGAAAGGCAACAGTAACTCAAATAACCACTTGTTACAACCAAGGTATGCAGAATACCATCTCTGAACGCACAGCACATCAAACCTTGAAGCTACAGCACCAGAAAACCACACGGGGTCCTACTCCCGTCCTAAGAACAGGAAACTGAGGCTATGATTCGCACAGGCTCAAATTGGACAATAGAAGATTGGAAAAACGTTGCCTGGTCTGATGAGTCTGGATTTCAGTGTCGACATTCAGATGGTAGGGTCAGAATTTGGCGTAAACAGCATGAAAGCATGGATTCCTCCTGCCTTGTATCAACAGTTCAGGCTGGTGGTGATGTCATAGTGTTGGGTATATTTTCTTGGCACACGTTGGGCCCCTGAGTATTGTTGCTGACCATGTCCATCCTTTTATAACTACAATGTACCCATCTTCTGATGGCTCCTTCCAGCAGGATAATGCACCATGTCACAAAGCTCCAATCATCTCACCACCGGACAATGAGGTCACTGCACTCCAATGGCCTCCACAGTCACCAGATCTCAATCCAATAGAGCACCTTTGGGATGTGGTGGATCGGGCGATTTGCATCATGGATGTGCAGCCGACAAATCTGCAACTGCGTGATATCAATATGGACCAAAATCTCGGAGGAATGTTTCCCACACCTAGTTGAATCTACGCCAAGAAGAATTCAGGCAGTTCTGTAGGCAAAAGGGGGTCCAACCCGGTACTAGCAAGGTGTACCTAATAAAGTGGCCGGTGAGTGGATATGAAATACATGACACTGCTTGTGCTCATCAGTCAAGATGAAGCATCTCCAGTGTAGATGCATCCCTAGTGCTCCTCTATTAATAAACTGTAACCACTAACACCATGCAAACTATTCCACTGTACTACATCATCACTACTTCTAAGCAGCTGTCAACTTCAAGGCAAATGTCCAGCAACAGATGACACCCATCACATCCGAAACAAGTGATTTACACATTTCAGGAACACCACTTTACAGAAAGGAGGCCAACAAAGTTATATGAAGGACCAACAAAGTTTTAAAGATTGTCAACTCTGCACAGCATTTCTGGACATAGAAACTCTGTAAATATACGATGTTATGGGTGTGTGACGATAACAATATCAACTGAGATAAAACATAAACCTTTAAGGCAAATACAACAGAAAGTTACAAGCTGTCCTTTAGAGTTACATAAACAAACATATCCAAAGCCTTTATCATTCATAATATGAACATTTCATTTATACATTTTAAGAGTAGCTCTACTAGTCTGAAACCCCATCTGCAGATATTGCTCAAATCGTGCCCTCTGCTCCTCCCAGGACCTCCTGCTCTCTAGCTCCCTTGTTACTTCCTCCCATGATCGCCTCCAGGACTTCACTAGAGCCTCTCCCATCCTCTGGAACTCCCTGCCCCGGTTTGTCCGATCAGCCCCTACCCTGTCCACCTTCAGGAGATCCCTGAAAACTCATTTATTCAGGGAAGCCTATCCCACACCCACCTAAGAACTGTACCCGAGCTGAGCCACCTCCATCAAATCATCCCCCCCGTAGCTATTACCTTTTGTACTACCTACCCCCTCCCTTTAGAATGTAAGCTCCACAAGCAGGGCCCTCCTATTCCTTCTGTATTGAACTGTATTGTGATTGTGCTGTCCCCCCTCTAATAAAACCTGTATAATAATAATAACATAGGAGTGATTTACAAATAGGCTGTTCACTTTGCAGAATTTTACCTTAGCTTAGTGAATGTGGTGACAATTCACTTTGCAAAGAATACCCACCCAATCACGTGCAAGGATTTTTTTTTTTAAAAAATCATATTTTTCCTCACACGATTGGATGCTGGAAGTCAGCAGAACTTTGCCTCTTTCATTATGCTAAGGAAACATTCCCTTCAAAATGAGCAGCATATTTGCTTTAGTAAATCAACCCCATTGTGAGCAGGAACTTTCATCTTGTAGCAGGAAGGTACAACTTAAAGTGGAACTTCACTCTCTCAATTAACATTGACTATTTTGAATCCTTATGCTGCTAGCATTAGTAAATAGATAGGAACGTATATCATATTTACTTGTTTTATGCCTCAGCAAGTGATGTCATCCATCCCAGATGTCTTCTGGAGGGGAGGAAGGGGGTTCTCAGCTAAGCCTGCTCTCCAGCTTGTATGCCTGAACTAAAGGCAGATGGATTCCAGGAAGAATCATCCACCCTAACTCAAGATGGCCATGGTCAGAAATGCTAGGGGGCTGTTTTTCAATGTAATTTCTCAGCAAAATAAGCCTGGAGACATAGATGGATGGGGGGGTTTGCTTTGAATATTAAAAATGAATTAAATAGCAGTTTTGCTTTGTGGTGCTTGGGTGCAGTGTAGTTCCACTTTAAGGTTGCCATACATGGCTCACATTTTGGCCAATTTGTGCTGAACTGGCCAAGAAATCAAGCCATGGGTGCCCTTGTTGGCACCACCTAGCATGACAAAAGTTGACTGAGCCATCGACTTTTTTATCTAAGAGGCGATATGAAAATGGTTGGCCACACAGCATCAAATCACATGCAGTCATTCTTTGGGTATTCTGACAGCCACTTAAGTCAGTTGTCAGAATGCATAGCCAGCAGGAGAGATCCCTTCATCCACAGGGGAACAGCTAAAGTGTGAATGCACAATCTGCTAGATTCCTTTTATTCAGCCTACAGGTTAAAGGAAAAAAATATACGTATATTGTCAGCTTTAGTCTCAAAGCACCTGAAGGGCCCTAAAACCCAAGCTCTTTATTATGCTAAAAGGCTGACTTCACCTAAGCAGTCAACATGTGGCCTCAGCCCCTCCAGTGTCAAGTGCCTGCTGGTCAGTGAGGTCGCCCATTGTAGTGGCAGGCCAATAAAGAAGGCATAGGATGGGACATGGTCAAGAACCAACTTCCTAGTTGTGGCTTTGACAAAACTGGAGGCATCTTCTAGAGTTCTTGCTAACAATGCTTGCGACTGGTAGACGTTTGACTTAAAAACACAGTAGAACACGCAATGTTATGTAATGATTCAGCTAATTACATAGACATCGGTACTGCCCAGTCCACTCTTTAATAGGCCAGTAGAACACGAATTGTGGCCTTGGTTTACCATTCACAGTTAGGCCTCCACAGATAGGTCTGAGATCCACACTGCAGACACCTCCACTGCCAACGTATCTGGGAAAGAGTAATGGCAATCAGACAAGGTTTTCCAACATGACTAGTTGCTAGGCTGGTGGTATTCACCATAGACATCAGGTCACCGTCCACTCCAGTCAAAAAAATGACCAAATTAGGAAAATGTATTCTACTGTCTATGGCAGCTGTTCTCAACAATGTGAGACCCAACTCTGGGTTGCTCCCAGGGCTGGATTAACGTAGGGGCTATTGGAGCTGCAGCTCCAGGCCCCTACCTTAATATAGGCCCGACCACCCAAAAAGAACAGACTGCTCATGGAAAGCAATGGGCCACTGCCCGGGCAGGGTGGTGGGATTGATAACGGACGCCGCAAGAGCAGTTCTAATGGAAGTCTGGGGCACGCCAATGGAGGGCTCTTACAGATATCTGGGGCTTCCATGGTGTTAGGAAACCTGGCAAACCAAATTCCAAGATTCCCTAGAGTTACCCCTGTGCGGCTGTGCCCAAGCACACTTGTGAGCTTGGGCACACACCAGCACAGGCTCTTGGAAATGCAGAAGGTGCCCAGAAAAAGATCTGCCGAATTCCTCAGCACCAAGCACATGATGCTCTTAATCCAGCCCTGGTTGCTCCAAAGGTTTCTAGGGGTTCCTTGAACAATGAACAACTTCTGCTTCTTAGATGTGTAACCATTGACAACAATGATCTTTTTAGCTATCTGTAAGGAGGGAAGGGGGGTTCTTCACAAATGTAAGGAACATCCTTCATGGTGACCATCACCCGAGCTGTAGATAGATATAGTCATTATATTAGCAATAGTTCCTGAGCCTGGAAAGTTAGTTGTGGTAAAATGTGTGAGAAATGCTGGTCTATGGGCACATTATACCACACATCACTGATCTTCAGACTACGGTGGCAAGTTCATTACGTATGTTACAGATTGCATAAAAACCCACTTCTACATCTCTCGAGATATATTTTGTACTACAACCAGGGTTTAATAGATCACATACAATTGTAATAAATACAAATGTATGACACATAGGCTATAGTTGGTAGATCCTCTCCGTACATTCCACACCTATAATTGTAACATATAATAAAAATACCATCGTGTAAATCAAAGCCCAACAGAAGATGAAAGCCAACGTGGCCAACTCATGGGCGCAGCCGTAGAAAGCTTGTCGTAGAAGTGGCTCCTCGCTCAGCAGGCCCCGACCTATACAACCAGCCCACAAATCTCACCCTCCGATGGCGGGACACGTTAAAGTGACAAAAATAACCTTTATATAACGTGCCACCTCCACGACATCATCGGGAACAATCTGTGCGTAGGGGGCAAAGAGGAACATCCACACCACCATCCACAAATACCATCATCATTAACTCTGTCCTCACCATCACCATTATACAAGAAGGTAGACATCTGAAACATTGTTACTACACAGAGATAACACAGAGAGATAGAGAGCTAGGGAAGGAAAAGACAAGAGGCACTGATCGTCACCTATATATATATATACACATGTATGGAAGGAAAAGATAGGAGGCAGTGATCATCACCTATATATATATATACACATGTATGGAAGGAAAAGATAGGAGGTGGTGATCATCACCTATATATATATATATATATAC
The DNA here is from genome assembly GCA_018402905.1 of Glandirana rugosa. Lineage (NCBI taxonomy): Eukaryota > Metazoa > Chordata > Amphibia > Anura > Ranidae > Glandirana > Glandirana rugosa. Next base: position 1,891,930 of record BLSH010042062.1, on the reverse strand, counting down.
ATGTATGGAAGGAAAAGATAAGAGGCATTGATCATCACCTATAGATAGCTATATATATATACATGTATGGAAGGAAAAGATAAGAGGCATTGATCATTATATAGATATATATATATATACATGTATGGAAGAAGATAAGAGGCACTGATCATTATATAGATATATATAGATATATATATACATGTACATTAGGTGAGGGAGGGCCTCCATCATCCACACACATACAATGCCGGGATGCTGGCAGCCTCCTGCAAGGAGGAGAATTACGGACGACTTACACCACGGCCTTAGAAATGATCCACGACACCATCTTGCTGGCAGAGCTGGCACCGCCCGGGATCTAGCCTGGTAGAGGTGCCCCCCTCCCCCCCACTCCTGGCACCGGAGTGTCCTCCCCCTGCTCGTGTCACCGTGCCCCCCTCCCTCCCCCAGGTGTCCTCGCCCACGGAAGAGTCACGATGCTGTGTTGTTGGTCCCGGGGAACTATCCCTACGTCACCCGCCCCACTCCCCAATTCTCCGGCTTGGAAGGAGGAAAATAGGGAACGGCGAAAACCCCGCCCCTCTGCGCCCTTCCGAGCTCACCGATTGGCTGTGGGCGGAGTTCCTGGCCCTGTGCCCTGGCAGCGCAGTGCGGGGAGGGCTGGCTGTGCAGGGTGACAGGTGAGAACAGTCCTGGGCACGCTGTGTAGGGCACAGGATGGCATCCTCACATCACTCCTCATGTCACCCATATCATTATGACTGCTGAGCAGTGCTGCCAACCTACTGGATTCATATTTACTGGCACCCAAAATTTACTGGCACAGACAAGTTTTTACTGGCATTAAAAGTTACAAAATTACAGTTTTAAGTGCACGTTTCAGTATTTAGGCTACAAACAATTACAATATGTGATTAGATCTCTGGAAGATTTACCCCCCCCCCCCCCTTCATGACCAGGCCAGTTTTTTTTTTTTTTTTGCAATACTGCACTGCGTTATTTTAACAGAAAATTGCGTGGTCGTGCCACGCTGTACTCAAATAAATGTCATGTCCTTCCCACAAACAGAGCTTTCTTTTGGTGGTATTTGATCTCCTTTGTGGTTTCTATTTGTTTGCACTATAAACAAAAAAAGAGCGACAATTTAAAAAAAAAGAAAAAAACTATGTTTTTTACATTCAGCTATAAAACACATCCAATAAAGAAAAGTAAAAAATCGAATTTCTTCATCAATTAAGGCCAATATGTATTCTGCTACATATTTTTGAGAAAAAATTCCAATAAGCGTATATTGATTGGTTTGCGCAAAAGTTATAGCGTCTACAAACTAGGGGATTTTTACATTTTTTTTACTAGTAATGGTGGCGATCAGCGACTTTTAGCGGGACTGCGATATTTCAGCAGACAAATCAGACACTGACACTTTTTGGAGACCAGTGACACTAATGCAGTTATCAGTGCTAATAAAATATACTGTACTAATGACACTGGCTGGGAAGGGGTCAACATCAGGAGCGATCAAAGGGTTAAAGTGGTTATATACTTAAAAAAAAACAAAAAAACTGGTAGGCAAAAGGCATAATGAGCTAGTATGCCGCATACTAGCTCATTATGAAATACTTACCTCAGAACAAAGCTCCGATGGGTCCGTCCGGTCCCCGTAGAGGGAGCTGACATTTTCCCTTGCAATTGCTGGGGGAAGAAGAGGGTAGCCAGTAGCACTGCGGGGGGGGGGGGCGGAATATGGGGGAAGCCTGGGCAGTAGGGGAAGTCGGCACTGCATGTAGTGATTAGGGTGTGCCCAGGCACACCTGGCACACCCCCTGTACACACCTATACCTACATGTAAGCTTTATGATGGCTTACCTGTAGGTAAAAATCACAATACAACTGCTTTAAATATGTGCCTACCTAGTGATTTTGTGTACTGTGTGGGAGGTTCTTTTACTAGGGGAAGGTATGGATCCATGTCCTGGCTTTGCAGGAACACAGGATCCATGCCTTCCCTACTGACGGAACATGAGCCAAGCAAACCATAACAGCCGTATTTTTTTACTGGCAACCTTTTCCTGTCACTGGCATTTACTGGCAGGAGAAAAGTGCCCGTTTTTTACAGGCTGCCAGTAAACATACTGACGGTTGGCAACACTGCTACTGAGAGGTAAAGTGAATAACACTGATTATCCCGTCACAATGGGACCTAAAAGTGGGTGGGTATATTAGGCAGCAAGTGAACATGTTGTCCCTGAAGTTGTGTTGAAAGTAGAAAAATTGGGTAAGTGTAAGGATTTAAGTGATGTTGACAAGGACCAAATTGTAATGGCTAGATGACTGGGTAAGAGCAACTCCAAAACTGAAGTTTTTATGAGATGTTCCCAGTCTGTAGTGGTCAGAATGTACCAAAAGTGGTACAAGGAAGGAAAATGGCAAACTGGCAATAGGGTCATAAGTGGCCAAGGCTTATTGATGCACGTTAGATGCAAATCCTGGCAATCCAATAGAACAGCTACTATTGCTGAAATTGCTAAAAAGGTGGAAGCGGTGTTTGTAAATCTTAACTTTTTTTTTTTTTTTTTTTTTTTAAATAACAAACATGTTATATTTATTTGTTCTGGGCAATGGTTTGCACAGAGCAGCCCCAATCCACCTCCTCTCAGGTCTTTTTTTGGGGGGGTGGCAAACAGCCACCCCCTCACCCCACCTGGGTGGCGCAGCACAACCACCACCCCCCCCCCGCGTCTGCTGGTCGATCCGGTACTTACCCAATCTAGGTGGCAGGTGTCCTCCAGCACAGTGGGGTGCGGGCAGCGGCTCCAGGGTGGCGGGGTGTGGGCAGCGGCTCCAGGGTGGCGGAATGTGGGCAGAAGCTCCAGATTGCTGGGGTGTGGGCAGTGGCTCCAGGGTGGCGGGCAGCAGCTCCAGGGTGTCGGGGTGCCGGCAGCCGCTCAAAGGTGGCAGGCTGCGAGCAGAGGCTCCAGGGTGGCAGGCTGCGAGCAGTGGCTCCAGGGTGGCAGGCTGCGAGTAGAGGCTCCAGGGTGGCAGGTTGTGAGCAGTGGCTCCAGGGTGGCAGGCTGTAAGCAGAGGCTCCAGGGTGGCAGGCTGCAAGCAGAGGCTCCAGGGTGGCAGGCTGTAAGCAGAGGCTCCAGGGTGGCAGGCTGCGAGCAATGGCTCCAGGGTGGCAGGCTGCGAACAGTGGCTCCAGGGTGGCATGCTGCAAGCAGTGGCTACAGGGTGGCAGGCTGCGAGCAGGGCCTCCAGCGGCTTCCTGAGGGAGGAGATTTCGTGTGAAAATAGCGAAAATTAATTTGCTATCGTCACACAACTGGGAGGGATCAGGACGCAGTGCTCTGTACCTGGAGCCCATCCTTTTTTGAAGCCTATTGGAGCCTCTGGCTCTAATCACGAGCTTCAAAAAAACACTCCACCCCATTGGAATCCATAGTCTGGCGCCCTGTATGTAGATTAGAGGGCCAGACACATGGATAGGAGACTCAATGGTTTTTTTTACCCTAATGTAGAGGATGTTTTAAAAGAGAAGTATGGCTTTTGAAAAAAAATAAAGATTAATACTCACCTAGGTGGATGCTGCATCTGTCCCTCGTCAGCTCTGCACTGAGAACTGAGTGATCAAACACTGCTGATTGCACGGTTCTCCCCCTTCGCTCTGAGCAGAGAGCGGTGACTGTAAGGCTGGCCATACATGTCCAATTTTCTTGTACACTTTTCTTTTAGATTTACCAAAAACCATATAGAATGAGGTCAAAACTAAACAATACTTTAAATTGTATCCAATTAGGCAGACCCTTGCACTACATAGTTGAAGGTAAATCTAAAGAAAATTGTACATAAAATTGTGAGAAAAATGTATAATGTATGGCCAGCCTTAGTCACCATCTCTCTGCTCTGCCCTCCAACACTCAGTGGAGTTCTGGGCTGTGGAGGGGGTGGGAGGGACTGACTCAGGCTCTCAGCAGCTCACTGAGAGACTGAGCCAGGCACCAGTCCAGGCTTCTGGGTGGATAATGAATTCAAAGTCGGGATCTTTCCTGAGCCTGGATCGGTTGAGTGGCAACAGCCAACAGCGGGCTTTAAAATAAGGACACTTACCTGTACAAGGGTCCAGCGCCATCCTTACCTGAACCGATTCTTCGGGTCCCTGGCGCCTGCATGTTTACTGAGGGCAGCCAGCTGTGACCTCTCGTGGCTTCACAGCCGGCTGCCCACTGTGCATGCGCGAGCTACGCTGTCCTTTGTGAATGGTCTGGCAACCTTCCGGGACATGAGATGTGACCAAGAAGGTTCCAGGGGGGAGGGGAGGGAGAACTCCCGTTGGATGTGCCGCAGCAATCCAACCTGAAGAGGGAGCGGGTATCTGTCAAAGCCAGGTACCCACTCCCCCCCCCCAATAAAAAAAGGAGGAGGGCCTAAAGCTGAACTTCCCTATAAATGGGATGGTGGAGTCTTGCTCTACAGGAGTGTGTGTACTTTACCATCCTCAGCATGAAAAAGAGGGGAGGTGCTCCCTTACCCTATAAAAAATGGTAAAAAAAAAAATGTGTTTTTAGTTTAACAATATCTTTCTTAGTAGCCCTACAAATGACAAGAATTGAATAGCGAGATTCACCCCGAAGACTCCAGTGGGGTATACTATAAAGTTTGAGCAAGAATCACCAAACTATTGACCAACCAAACCTAGGAAATCCCAAAATTATTGGGATTTCCATGCTCAAAAAAATAGGTAATACACCATTTTATGAGGTGCAATTATAGCATACATTTTTTAATGGCGTTTACATTTGATTTGCTGGACCTTAAGTTATAGAAGAACCACTATGCAGGAAACCATTTTTCAGGCTCATGCACACAATGCTTAAAACAAAGCTGCTTTTACAGGAGTTCAGCAATTTTTTTATGCTCGTGAACGCAGCTCTATGTTAACCTATGTGGCCATGCACATTGGGTGTTTAGATCCGTACTTCAAGCACAGAGAGGGATCACTTTAACCACTTCAGCTCCAGAAAGGTTTATCCTCCTTCATGACCAGGCCATTTTTTGCGATAGAGCACTGCGTTACTTTAATTGGCAATTGCGGGGTCGTGCGACGATGTACCCAAATAAAACTGATGTCCTTTTTTCCCACAAATAGAGCTTTATTTTGGTGGTATTTGATCACCTCTGCGGTTTTTATTTTTTTACGCTATAGGAAAAAAACCTGACAATTTTGAAAGAAAAAACAATATTTTTGTACTTTCTGCTATAAAACACATCCAATAAAAAAATGTAAAAAATCAAATTTCTTCATCAGTTTAGGCCAATATGTATTCTGCTACATGTTTTTGGTACAAAAAAAAATCCCAATTAGTGTATATTGATTGGTTTGTGCAAAAGTTATAGCGTCTACAAACTATTGGACATTTTTATGGAATTTTGAATTTTTTTTTTATTATTAGTAATGGCGACGATCCACAATATAGCGGGACTGCGATATTGTGGCGGACACATTGGACACTAAGAGTGGTTTCTAACTGTGTGGGGGTGCTTTAACTGTGGGAGATCTGCTTAGCAGAAACACAAGATCTCTGTCTTCCCTTGTTACAGAATGGCGATCTACCCGCTGATTGGTTCCCACTGTATCCAATCACAGCAGGAGTTGGTCGCCGGCAGCACACACGTGCATTGCAGATCTAGAAGAGCTGCCGTCCCGCAGCATATGTGTGCAGGGAGGTCGGCAGTCAGTTAATGCAACTGGCTAACTTAAACATGTATTGCAATATATGCAAACCAAGAATGCTTGTTTTTATGGAAAATTCACTAGGGGTATTTAGAAGTGGGTTTTTTTCTGTGCTTTGTTTTTTAGGCATGCAGCCAGTGAAGACGTAAGTTGTGACTAATGTCCTGCCAGAGACATATCTATGACTGTGTTTCTCAACCACTAAGCTGCAGCTTGCTGCTGAGCCACAGTCTTACTCCATGGTTCAGTAGAACTGCCACTGATCACTGGTGCAAGGGGGGGGGGGGGTAGTAACAACACTGGCACTGATCACCAATATTGTGAGTGGGGGGAGGGGTAGGAATGCTACTGCTGCAGTGCTGGAGGTTATTACAGTGTAGCACCCTCCTCGTTGCTAGTATAGGTAAATTTAGGCTGGCTCCACCGTAGGAAGAGGGGCATGGGTTAATTTGTTTTTAGGACTGTGCAGTGCCTCAAAGGCTGTGACTCTGTTACCTCCCCTATCTTTTAGAACTCACTGGATGGTACTTACTGGATCTTAGAGGGTGGAGGGTTTGAGGTTGCAGCCTGAATATTTATGGAGTTCCCACCAATCCCTGGGGAGGCAAGGCCCAGAAGTTGGGGGAACAACCCATAAATACTCAGGAGCCTGGCAGTCTGGGAGCAGAGTCCCGGGTCAAGTTGTCTGGAGGGACCCCTGTGCTGGGGGTCTCTGCCCCTGGAGCAGAAGGAAGACCAGGAGAGAGAGAGAGAGAAGCAGGAAGGCTCACATCTTCAGCCAGTCCAGTCTCAGTTAGGCTTAGCTGTAGACATCCAGGGAACCAGAATCAGCCTGTGCAGCAGCCTTCTGGATTTAAAGCGGAGTTCCACCCAAAAGTGCAACTTCCACTTTAAGACCTCCTCCCCAGCTCCTGATGGTGAAACTGAGCTTTTGGGGAGGAGAGGGGGTGCGAATACCCGATTTTTACAGGCACTTCATTCCGGTCCTCTTAGGTGATCGGAAGTGGAAGGTCTCCCTTCCCCCTACTTCCCCCTCCCTCTTCTGGGACACAGGACAGGTCCTATAAGACTTCGGGACCAATCACGAAGCGCAGCACCGCTTGTGCATGCGCAGTTATTAAAAGTCAGCAGCTACAATTTTTGTAGCTGCTGACTTTTAATAAACTTGGAAAACAGTGGAACTCCACTTTAAGGAGCTACTTAACCACTTCCACACCGCGCGCAGTATATTTTCTGTGGCAGTGCGGAGCTGTCTCGCAAATCGCCATAAATAGACATCGATTTACGGACAGGCAGCTAGCGGGCGCTCGCACGCCACCGGCGGCACAGGCTTGTGCCCGCTGCACTCTGGAGGAGTGTGCCTGCGGCTCGGACGGACCCTAGTCCGCCGACGAGCTGCGATGAATTGCCAGAGGCAAAGAACGGGGAACCGCCGAAGTAAACATGGCAGTTCCCCGCTCTGTCAGTGGGGACATAGGAGATCTGCTGATCCCTGTCACTGGGATCAGTTAGATCTCTTATGCCCCTGACAGCCCAGCCCCCACACAGTTAGAACCCCTAGATCTCCTCCTGCAGGTTAACCCCTTCACTGCCAATGACATTTATACAGTAATCAGTGGATATTTAAATTTCTGATCGCTGTATAAATGTCATTGGTCCCAAAAAAGTGTCAAAAATGCCCGACATGTCCGCCCCTATATCGCAGTCCCGATAAAAATTGCAGATGGTCGCCATTACTAAAAAAACAAAAATTGTAAAAATGCCAGAAATTAATTCTCATGGTTTGTAAACGCGGAAACTTTTGCGCAAAGCAATCAATAAATGCCGATTGCGTTTTCTTTTTTACCAAAAATATGAGGAAGAATATAAATCGGCCAAAACCGATGAATAAATTCGTTTTTTTATATTTTTTTTTTGTATTTGTATTATAGCAAAAAGCAAGAAATATTTTTTTTTTGCAAAATTGTTTATAGCGGTGATCAGAAATGATGAGGTGACCAAATACCCCCAAAAGAAAGCTCTATTTGTGGGAAAAAAGGATGCAAATTTTGTTTGGGTACAATGTCGCACGACTGCGCAATTGTTAGCTAAAGCGACGCAGTGCCGAATGGCAAAAAGTGCTCTGGTCCTACAGTGGGAAATCCTTCCGGGGCTGAAGTGGTTAAAGGGACTGAGTGAGTACATTCTATTCAGCACATCCCAAGGCTTCTGAGAGGACAGTACGGTGCAATACTTTACATGTTTGGGAACAGCTTAGAGCCAGCGCAAAGCACCCAAGAGTACCTGCAGTTGGAGTCGGCTCATAGCAGCCAGAGAAATTAGCGGGTTCTCATTTGTTTGAGGTTCTTCAGTTTGGACAATCTCATGTAACCCTATTCCCTATCCAAGTTCAACCTTCTAAAACAAAGCCAAATCGCCTGGACTGGTTATCGAGCCTCTAGAGAAAGTATTCCTGTTGCAGGACTGTGTGGGGGAAAGGCCCAAATCCAGCAGTCTTTACGGGGGTAGGGCTGCAACTGCATCCACTAGCATCAAAGCTAAGGGTTCTTATTGATGCCACTGACACCCATATTAGGGGTTATCATTGCAGCCACTGACATCGATGCTGAACATTTTACTGCATCCACTGGCACAAATGCTGGCGTTTTTTTTACTTATGCCACTGACAACAATGTTATGGGTTGTTGTTATTATTATGGCCACTGACAAAAATGCCGGGGGTTATGATTGTAGTCACTGACAACAATGCCAGAGATTATTATTGCAATCACTGACGTCAATGTTTTGGGTTATTATTGTAGCCACTGACACCAATGCTGGGGGTTATGATTGTTATCACTGACAACAGTGCTTGAGGTTATTATTGCAGTCTTTGCTTACCAATGTTGAGAGTTATTATTGCATTCATTGACACCAATGCTGGGGGTTATTATTGCAACCACTGACACTTGTGCTGGGGGGGTTATTATTGCACATACTAACACCGACCCTGGGAGTTTTTACTGCGACCACAGACACCAATGCTGGGAAATACTATTACTGCCACTGACACCAATACTGAGACTTGATATTACTGCTACTGTCATAATCCCAGGGGTAATTATTTTGGCCGTTGACACCAATGCTGGGGGTTACTAATACTGCCACTGACACCAAGAATGGGGCTTACTTTACTCCCACTTTCTCTGTGTTTTTATCATATTTTTAATACATATTTTGCATTCCAATACTACTATTTTATGAGTATAATTTTGTTTTCACTGCTAGGGTATTTAAAGTTTCTCAAATAATTTACCAGGCCTTGGTCTCACTAAGGTTTAGGTTGAATATATTTTTATTTACGTATTTTCTAGTTTTGAAAAGTCACAACATCAAGAGGTACATAAAATAGAAAAGAGGAAGGGGAAAGAGGGGTAACAAATATCAGAGTAGCACAGAGTGGCACCTCAAATGCCATATTTTACAAACTAGCATGTCGATTCAACATCTGGTGAGTAAAATCAAATAAAAAGGAAAAGAAAAAGCACAAAGGAGAGGACAGAAAGTAGAATGAAAGGAAAGAAGAAAGAAGAAGGTAGATGCAGCATTCTTTATAACAGTACAATAGAGTTCGTAAAGGTCATATTATCATGAAGAAGGTCTATCCAAGCCGATGCACCTACAGCAGATATGAGTCCGAGATGGGGAGGAAAGGACAGAGGAAACATCGTAGTAGGGCATATCCTGGTTATGAAAGGAGTCTCCTCCGAAATTGATCGGAATTGGAATAATGGAGCCAAACATACCACAACTTGTATGCTTTTCCCACATGAAATTTTTCTTGCCTGCATCTCTTCCATAAGCACGGTGGCATTAATAATATCCACTCACAAATTTAGAGGAGGGGTAATATCGATTTTCCAGAATTTAGTGATAAGCGTCACGTGCAGCCAAAATAAAGAATCTGAGGAGGTTTGTTTTCTGAGATTCTACCAAGCCCAGGAGAGGTTTCACTAAGGTTTAGAAGCACTACCTTATGCCACAAGGCTTCCCACTTAACCAGAAAAACGAACTAGTTCAGGCATACCTCCATTAAATGATCGGTTACAACAGAACAGTTGTGCTCCCCTATCCCCCTCACATTCTGTTCTGGTGTAGGGTAGGTTTGAGATTTACCTTAGCCTGACTCAAATAGGCAATTTTTGGACAAATTTGCAGTGGACATATTTTGGTCCCCATCCACTATGCCTGTGCACCACTTGCCCCTGGCCAGCAGACTCAGAACAGCCAACAATGGGGGAAGCCAAACAAAGTCAGTATTCACAGGTCTTCATGAAACCCAAAATTCCCTATTAGGACCACTATCTGTTTAGCAACAAGCTGTGGAATTTTTCTTTACATTTAGGGTGATTGAAGTGCAATATTCCATTTTGAAAGAAAAAAAATGTACCAAGTGCAAAAATAGGGATTGATTTACTAAAGGCAGACTGAATGTGCACTTTGCAAGGTGCAGTTGCACTCTGCAAGAGCAGTTGCTCCAGAGCTGAGTAAATGAGCAGAAGCTCTGCTGACTTCCATCATCCAATCATGTGCAAACAAAAATGCTGTTTCTTTTATTTTCCTTGCACATGATTGGGTATTCTTTGAACAGTGAAACTTTACTTCATTTACTAAGCGATGGAGCAATTGCACTTGCAGACGGCAACTGCACTTTGCAGAGTGCACAGTCTAGTTGCCTTTAGTAAATCAACCCCATAGTGTTTAACACAATTACCTCAAATGACACTCACTCTCATGATCAAGCATAGACCTGACAGAGGAAAAAAATTGGCAAAAATTGCCTTATAAATTCACCTTTGGGAACATGTTACATGTTCCGCCCATTTTTAGGGTGGAACATGTAACATGTTCCCGATGCTATAGCCGCTGCCCGATCCCCCCCTCCCTGTTACAGCAGTACGGGGAGAAGTTTCCCGTACTAGCTGTCACTTTTGTAAATCAGCGTGGCTGTAAGGGGCTCTGCCCACACAGCCGCGTCATTCACTCAGCTCTGTGTGTGAATGAACTACAAGTCCCAACATCCTTTGCGGCTGTCGGCTTGTAGTCCTCAATGAACTGCCATGGTGCTGTAGAGCGCTGTGTTAGTTCATTGATTCTTCCTGTCAGTGTATCTGTCTGCCCATACAGGATGTACTGACAGGATAATACTGACACATCTGTAGGAGACCTGCATGACACCAGCAATCTGCTGATCACTGGTTTACAGGCTCCAAAAAAAAGATAATAAATGCACTATTTTTTACATGCAAAAAAATGTTCATCTATTTTTTTTTTTTTTATGTGAACTTATCCCGCCAAAGTTGGAGAAATCTTTGGAAGTCACCAATGTCATCAGAACTAGTGTCCCTAGTCAAAGATTTCCCCTCTATTCCTGTTCTAGTATCTCCTCAAAATGTGGGATTTCACTTTCTATGATAACAGTTAACAAGAACAATAGAGGTGTTGAATCTCAGAAACACAGACAGTAATAAAAACCTGACCGATGTTCTAATCCCACGCCACTCTATCCAACAATAATTTTAAAAAAAGTTTTGCTATTGGTTATACTATGGGGTTGATTTACTAAAGCTGGAGAGTGCAAAATCTGGTGCAGCTCTGCATGGTAGCCAATTAGCATCTCACTTCAGCTTGTTCAATTAAGCTTTGACAAAGAAACCTGGAAGCTTATTGGTTTCTGTTTAGAACTGCACCAGATTTTGCACTTTCCAGCTTTAGTAAACCAATCCCTTTATGTCAGATGTCTTTATAACCAAGTGGCTTAGTTCAAAAGGATCACAAGCAACTTACTTTGTTTCAGTTATTCCACAACCTTGAAATTCTGCCCCTCGCAGAGGCCCCATGCAGCTCCTAGACTTCAGAAATTAGCAATTTATGCACTTACAGAATTTGTGTTGTTTAATACAGCTTTGAAGATGAATTATTCATGTCCTTCAAATTTTTAAGCATGCTCCTATTTAGCGATCTTGAATGTAACAAAAGCATTAATTTTATCCCATACATTATTAAAGAACAGCTACATGTACAATGACAGTTCAGAAGGGGACATTTTCACTTTAGTCATTTCCACTGAAGTCCTTGAATTCCCTTGAGAGGAGAGTAAATTACCAATCTGATTACTCCTTGCTTTGATTTCATGAGACAAAAAAAATTGTGCTTGACAGGTAATGCCACTGAAGAAACATCTTACATCAAAAGAAATGCTAATTGTCAAAGCAATATATGTAATACTTTCCATGGCTCTTAAAGGTACAAATCTTTCAAAATTGAAAAAAAAAACTGTAAAAAGCAAGGAGACACTACAGTCTACCTTGTCTAATACTTCTGTTTTTTTATCCTTGTTTATCTATAGTGCACCTGGCTTAAAGAGACCTTGTCACCAAACCATTCTTGGCAACAACAAATCTTCATATAAATTTATATGTGCATTTAAAACATTTTTTGCATGTTATATAGACATCTGCTACTGGGCACCACTATCTTGAATGTGATGTCAGAAACCCCAGCAGACCCAAAGTGACACTCAAATGACGCTCTATAGTATTCCCCTTTGCTCCTTCTCTAGCCGCTACAAAAAGGTAATGCAGGGAGGTCAGGGGAGGGGTGGAGTAGCTGGGCCAGCAAGGAAATAATTAGACACTCCTAGAACAGGAGAATCCCTGTAGTCAGTGTGCAGAGGAGATGCCACTTTTCACTCGCCAAATACTGCAGATTGTCATATTCCACCGCACACCTTCAGGTATGAGTGGCACTTACTTGTGCAAAGTTGGACCCATGTAAATATCCAAAAAAGATCATACCTGGTGTTCAGCTTTAAAGTGGTTGTCAACTCATATCAACCACTTAAAACTACAGGTAAGCCTATAATAAGGCTTACCTGTAGGTCCCGGGAATATCTCCTAAACTTGCACAGTTTAGGAGATATTTCCTGTATCTGCATGTGTCGACATCATCGTTGCATGTGCACTGAAGAATCGCACTGAAGAATCGGCCCCGGGGTGACCCAGGGCCGGCTCCACCACTAGGCGGAGTAGGCGGCCGCCTAGGGCGCCTGGCCACTGTTGATCTGTCATTGGCTGCTTTGTGTTCATTCGTGTAAAAAAATGACACTGTGTGACTGAGATAATGAAATTGTTTTATCACATGCCATTTGCAAATGTATATAAAAATAGTGACTGATCTGCCAAACT
>BLSH010042062.1:1836675-1847698 GCA_018402905.1 Glandirana rugosa | reverse complement strand
TTCCTCATGTATTCCTTGGGGAGGGACGATGTTACCCTACGGGACCACCTCATGCACTTAGGAATACCAGGAAACCTTCTCATATGTTTTGGTCGTACTTTCCTACGTAGAAGGAGGTTTTCCATTGTCAAAGTTATATCTAGTCTGGAACACATTTTCACCACCAATGGTGGAGGGTTAGGAGAATTTTTGACATTAACATCTCCAATTTGGCCAAAGCTGAATGGGAAGCCCAAGTGAATGTATTTAAACAGCAAGAGTTAACTATTAAGCCAGCAGATAAGGACCATGCTTTGGCTATTATTTATACAAGGTATTATGCTCGGAAGATACAATAACAGTTGTCTGACAGCCAGGTGAACAGGAAACAACTGACCCTACAATTACAGTTTTTAAGAGGATTGGGAGGTGGTAACCACCACTTTTACACAAGGTCTGATCTATATTGAAACTGTTACCTTTTGGAGGAAGATGCATCCTTTCATGCTGGTTTTGTATACTCTTCCAAAGGACCATAAGGATTCACGTACTCCACCAGGGCATCCCATTGTAGCAGGGAGGGGTTCCTTATGTACTCCTTTGGCAGTATAATTAGATAAAATTGTTTCTCCTTTAAAAGCTTGTGGTAAATCTTATCTGAGAGATACAGGGCATTTTCTTGAGAGTTTACAGTTTAATTGCTGGATCAGTGTTTTCTAGTTGGGATGTTGAAAATCTGTATAGCTCTATTGAACATGCGTTAGACATACAGGCGGTAGAAACATTGCTGTACTCCTGCAGTTTGTATGATGATCAGATTTTGTATTACACATTGTTTTAACACATTTTTTTCATGATAGGAAATTAGTATTTCATGCAACTGAGAGGAGCCGTGATAGGGTTAGAATGTTTCTCCCCCCTATGCGAACACATTTATGCAAATGATTGAAGAAAATATATTTATAACCATCCATTATTGTCTTGCCATACATTAGAGTGGTTTCGATTTATTGATGATATGCTTGCGATTTGGGTCGAAATATACAATCATTACATTCATTTCATAAAGATCTAAAGATCTAAATGAGATGGCTGCTGGATTGAGGTTTATGACAGGTTTATATCATTTTTGGGTGTGAGATTATGCAAGTAGGAATTGGAAATGTATTTATTTGTTAAACCCATTGACAGCAACCAACTTCTCTTATATGCTTGTTGTCATGATGTCATCCACTAGCTGTGTTCAGTGGATGAACACAGCTGTGAAGTCAGTTCACTAGATTTCACCGCATTGTGCGTGAGCAATCAGTTAGACCCTTTTCACACCAGAATGTTTTTCAGGTGCTTTTGCGCTAAAATTAGCGACTGAAAAGCGCCTGAAAAACTCCCCCAAATACACCCCAGTGTGAAAGCCCAAGTGCTTTCCCACTGGGGCGGTGCTCTTGTGGGACGGTAAAAAAAGTCCTGCAAGCCGTATCTTTGGGGCGGTGTGGGAGCGCTGTATTCACCGCCCCTCCACCACCCTGCCCATTGAAAACAATGGGGCAGCGCTCCCGAAGTGCCTGAACATCGATTCGCAACCGCCGCAAACCGGCACTTTTAACCCCTGTTTAACCCCTTGTGGGGGTAAGTTAAAAGCGTACTGCTGCCGCCTGAATAGCGGCGCCAAAGCGCCCCTATAACGAGCGAGAAACCGCTGCAAATTAGCGGTGATTTACCACTAACGCTCGGGCGGCCCTGGTGTGAAAGGGGTCTTAGGGAAAAAAAGAATGAGTGAAATGTAGTAGAAATTGATGGACAAGAGACATCCAAAGACTGAATAAACATTTGAGAGAACCAATGTATTACAAAGGGATTTTACACGTGCTAGATTTGGTTTGTAGTCTACATTTTAAAGTGCCCTTGTGGTCTTTATTATATAGGAGAAACTACACAGAAAATTGAATACAGAATTTCACAACATAGATCACCTATTAGATTCCCTAAACCTGATTTGCTAGTTGCATGGCATTTCAAACAATGTGGGCATAAACCAGCGCAACTCAGGTTTATGGTACTAGCTCATGTACCTATTTTAAGGAGAATGGGCAATAGAGAGTTAAAATGAAAACAAATTGAAGTAAGATGGCTTGCACTCCTTAACACTTTAATGCCTAAAGGTTTAACTAGGGATTATGATTAGTATTTTTATAGGATACATTTTGGTTATACTTAGTTTACATATTGTTTGTTTTTTGTATGCCTTTTAGGTGCAGATTAAATGTTCTGGTAACATTGCAGTATCTCCTAGGAATTGTTAGCTGGCTCAATTATGCAATGTCTGTGAATGAATGCATGTCAGCTGCTTCTTATTCCTGGTAAATTGAGGATATGATTTAAATGCATATTTGTATTATGCTGTTAATGCTTTTTGTACCTGATGAAGGTTCCTTGTTGGGTCCGAAAGTGTTGTATTGATGAACGCATTATGAAGATTGAAAATAAAGTATAAAGTGCTACAGATTGTACTTTTGTTATATATAAGTGAGCCTGGGCTGGCTCTATATTTGTTGTGCACCTTCATTATCTGCATCTACTGAATGAATGCTGCTTGTGATATTTGGAACTAACATATATCACTGTTAGGCCCTTTGCACACAGAGTTGCCTAGTAGCAGCGCGTATGTCCCGGCTTTTTAATGCAGCTGAGAGGGATAGGTGAGCATAGGTGTGTGCAGCCTATTGCATTAGGTTGTGCACCCAAAGCTCAAACACACATGCCTTTCTCTAAAGCCTCAGCAGCATGGTACAGTGAAAGAATGGGAATTGCTTTGTGCTGAGTGGCTTCCTGTTCATTCACAAACTGAAGCATAGTAAACAAATGCTTCAGTTATGAATGTACACAGTGAGTGAGTGTGTTCACTGTGTTCATTTAGAAAAAGGAACTATTTACTAGCCCCCTCCACCTGCTCTCCATCCTGACACATCCCCTGCAGCAGCCAGGGGGAGAGAAGAGGAGGGAAGCCAGCAGCACTGCCGGGGACCAACAAGGGGAGGGGGAGCCAGAGAAGTAGGGGGAATCGGCAACACACATAGTGATTAGGGTGTGCCCAGGCACACCTGGCACACCCGCTGAGCACGTCTATGTAGGTGAGCATTCCAGCCCGGCTGTAGGCAGCAGTCAAAGTCTATGGCAGGCTGCGGCCGGACTTGGCTGAATGCTGTACCATGTGGTACCTACATCTAGGGCCCTGGGCATTCAGGGACAAAGGTCTGTAACACAGGTCTTCTGTACCTTCATTCATCCCTGAACACATAGGGCCCTAAATGTAGCTACCACTTGGTACAGCATTCAGCCCCACCCAGCTGCAGCTTTCCATAGACTTTGAGAGACTGTCTGCAGCACGACTGGAATTTGAACCTGTCCTTCCCAGGTGCACTAAAACACAGGGAGGGACACACTGCTCCTAGACCGCCCCATGTGCAAGGGGCCTTAAGCTAGATGTTGACATAGAGATTGAGCAATGATCATGTATATGTGGGTGTTGATGCCTCCATTTAGCCATTATTGAAAGAACAATTGAACAGACAGGTGAGAGCTGAAGTGATTAAAGCTGGAATCTGATATGGACTGTTCCTTTATTGTGTAAACTGGCTTATCTATCTTTAACCTACAGGATGGCCATATCCCCTATTGGTCCTACATAAACATTAGGATAGTGTACTTTCCTCCATTCTCTGCAATGACAGATGGAGGGGGGGGGGTGCTTCACAAACAATGGAAAGTCATTAATATCATTAATATAATTGTAAATTACAGGAGATCTCACCTGACATTTCCAATGGCTCAAGAAGTGTAGCTCCCTTTGTGACATTCTTTGGTTTACACTGCAGCAAACAATCAACCTTTCTCAACTATTTTACCCTGAAGGAATTTCTGAAAAAATGTTCAGGCATTAAGGAACCTCTCCTAAATCTATATCACCAGCTTACAGCGCAATAATGTGATCAATAGTTTAGGTGTCCCTTGCACTGGTGATCTGTGAAGTGCCGTGCACTACATTGATGGCTAGTGGCAGAAATGTGCCCTTATATTGGTAGTGAGTGAAGAGGGTCCCTTTATGTTGCTGAGCAGTAGAAAGGGTCCTCTACATTCATAGTCAGTTGGAGAAGTGCCCTATTACATTACTGGTCAGTGGAAGAGGCAAAACATTACATTGATGGTCATTGGGAGAAGTGCCCTGTAGCATTAATGGTCAGTGGAAGAGGCAGCACATTACATTGATAGTCAGTGGGAAGATAGATTTTTTTTTTAATTGTCTTTGGTTAGTTATCTGGTTCTACGCTGCTGACTTCTGCCAAGTGACGTCAGCCCCAGAACTATGAAGGCACCATCATGCAGTAGCCTGACCCTGCTCAAAGACCCCTAGCAACCTCTGAAGGAACTAAGTGTCCTTGAAACCCTTTTGAATTAGCTTTATAATATATGTTATTTCTATGACAATTTACACTTGTTAAGCCAAGTATCCATACTGGTCCCTGTTCATATACAATTTCCAACTACTGCAAAATAATAGTTAAAAAAGAACATATATGGTTTTACAAGAACATTTCTACAGCAATATTGTGTGTCCATTACATTATTGGAAACATGCTTGAACATGTGAACTCACAGTAAACCCTGACTAACTAGAATCAGTTCAGAAACATACAGATATTCAATTAAAGGCTTCTTCAATTTAGCTGTGAAAGACATTAGGAATGCTTAATGAGCATCCAAATATATGAACACTAGTATTCATTAGTTGCTGCCAGCATTTAACAAATAACCTTAACATCAGCAAAAGCTATGATACAAAGAAGAAAAATGGCTTATTTATGAAAGTCTCTCTTGCCCTGGCATATCATCAGGTTTTCAAAAAGAAAAACTAAGACCCTTATTTATGCAAGTTGGCAAGGATGCTCTCTCACCAGTGACGATTTACTGAAGCCGGCGCTAACGTATAACTGATTACAACAGAATCACAACTGATATATTGATAAAAATTTCCATATATGCATATTATAGCTTTTCTGTGTTGTTCCGTGCTCTTCTAATTCAAATGTTATGTTGAAAAACACTCTTCAAATTGTAAACTTGCAATATATGGAAAGACGCTAAAGGAAAAATAGTATATAATCTAGTGCTCACATATATGATATAAATACACAGGCAGAATAATGAACTGGAAGCAAATACCACAAGTGTAAATATATTTCACATAAATATCACCATGAAAATATATAAAACCAATCCAGTGAAAAGTATAACAACTAATAAAGTGTCAAAAATATATGAGGTGACTTTCAATAAGCTAAATGCAAAATAAGTGAAAGTTCAGTGCAAAAAAACTGTGTTTAAGAAAGGCAAAGTTAAAAGTGGCAGTGCTGTATTGCTCATGCAGTCCAGTGTTCACTATCAATCCACCAATAAGTGCAATGGCCGCTTACCTTAAAGCGGAGTTCCATCCAAAAGTTTAAGCACTCCTCGCCCCCTTACATGCCACATTTGGCATGTCATTTTTTTTTTAGGGGAGTGGGTACCTGGTTTTGACAGTTACTTCCTGTCCCACTTCCTCCTTAGCCGCCTAGGCGACTCCTCCTCTCCCCCTAGGCAGCCCTTCCCTTTCTGCAATCTTCTGGGACACGTCAAAGGTACCAGAAGATTGCCTGGCCACTAGGAGAGTGCATCGCACACCCCGCCATGAAGCCGCAAGCTGTCACGCCGGGTGCCCACAGTTGCTATGACAGCGCCGCAGAGAGGAGGGGGAGAGGAGCAAGGCTTCGGACGGCCGCATCACTGGACCATAAGACAGGTGAGTGCCTGTTTATTAAAAGTCAGCAGCTACACTCTTTGTAGCTGCTGACTTTTAATAAACTGAAAAACAAGTGGAACCCCGCTTTAATAAGAATATCAGGCAATGCGTAAATCACTGATCTCCATGCAATCTCCGTCATTAGGTGACCGATCCGCTCGCACATATAAAAGGCAATGAAACTCCTCATGGTGTAGTATCAAAGGTTAATTTTGTAAAAAACAATGTAGCGACTTACAGTTTAAAACTCAGACATCCAGCATAAATCTGAGGCCACAAATAGGACGCTGAGATATTCCGAACTTCCGATCTCGGCTGTGACTGGAAGTGACGTCACCCGGCTCCTCCCAACGTGTTGCGTCACTGAACACGTGACTTTATCAAGGGCTCTACCACTGTTAAGCAGCGCACCATTTTACATTTGATTACTTTTAAACACAGAATAGTGCATGCTTTTTCATTTTTTAACTTTATCCATCAGTCTTGTTTATTTATACAAAAATTTTTGTTGGTCACACTTAGTAGCGCATTGGTTCTTTTCTATCTTCATTTAAACACTCTTAAAATTGTGCTTTTCACTATATCTAGACCTGCCTATTGACTACATTTACAATATAAATATCTCTGTTCCCTGCCTATGACATGTTCGTGACGAACGCAGATGTCAGACCCCTACCCTTCTCACCAACTCGTGACAATGGACTGGCCAATCTCACACCGCGTTGTCACTCACGTAGCAATGCCACTTAAGCAGAACTTATCCCACCACTGCCACCAATATGTGATGAACGTAGATGTCAGACCCCTTTCCTTTCTTACCAACTCTTGACAAAGGACTGGCCAATCTCACACTGTGCTCTCACTCACTTAACAATGCCCCTTTCAGTTGCACTCTGCCCAAAGATTTTCCAGTTCATGGGATCACAATCTAGGTGCCTGAAAGTGATTGTCACTGCATTAAGTTAGTTAAGCAATTAACCCTTTAAACTGCCACCACCACCATTTACCAAAAAGGAGGAAACTTACAATCTTGGCAATAACAACTATGATTTAAGAATAAACGTCTGTAACACACACTGTCACCATAGACAAGTATATTGAGAGATTTATACAACAGTAGTGCTCTTTAAGAGACAGGGATTCTTTTAGCTTGAATTAAAAGCCTTAGAAACAATTTCAACACCTTTCAAAATAGGATTTAATAATAAAAAGGTCAAAATGGTGCAAATAAAATATTTACAGAAAAAGGGTGTTATAAGGAAACAAAGAGACGATAAAGCAACAGAGAAGAGATAAAAAGGAAAATTGAAGGATACTTGCAATGTCCTGTTTTCAGCAGATTTCAGCCAATTAGCAAGGCGGTAAATTGGCTATCATAACTTGACAGGTCTTCAGTTGCTTGTCAGAGCTGTCAAAATGTGTTGGCATTTCCCTTTTCTCTGGTATCAAAGGGGTGTTGACAGAGGCCATCTGACCAATTAAGCATCTGAGGAGTGGCCATGGGGTGTCACCATGTTTATGACTGTATCATGGCCCTCCCTTACACACAGTTTTATACTAATAATATCTTCCAATATGTGCAGGTTGCATTCTAGAAACTGGTAGATTATTGTTCAGCATTGCATTTTGTGTCCAGGGATACTAAACACAGGGTATCTCGGATAAGCCTGTCACCCAGGAGCAGTGGCGTCGGGAGGGGGGCCCCCAAAAAGCTCCGGGTCTCAGGCATTCATAACTGAATTATTAGCACTGAGCCCGAGCGCCTGATTACAAAGAGAGTGGGCCAGGGATCGATCGAGTGATCAAGTGAGGGACATACAGAATGTCCCACCTCATGGACCTGGCAGCGCCTATGATGAACATCACACTGGTCCAATGCCGGGATCACGGGACATGTGATGTCCATCATAGGCGGCGGGCCACGCCGGGCACTGGGAGATCCCGGCTCGCTCTGTGTAAATGGGCAGGTGGCTCCACTATCCTGGCTCTGGCTGCCTGGTGCCTGCAGGGCTGTCTGAGTGGTCATGAGGGATGGGCGCACTCGCACACTATAGGTAAGGCTGAGCTGCAGGAGTGTCAAGAGATCAGAGGTCAGGTCAGTGTATGTGTCAGGTAGGTCAGTGTAGGTGTCACTTAGGTCAGTATAGGTGTAAGGTAGGTCAGTGTAGGAATCAGGTAGGTAAGATTAGTGGTCAGCATTGATGGGCACTGCTGAGGCTGCATTGATGGGCACTGGTGAGCCAGGCAGCAACCAGCAAGTAAGCCTAACACCCACCCGTCCCCCCATCCCCCACCTTCGGGCTGAAGCCCCTGGTCTTTTTCCCACCTAGCAACACCCCTGCCCAGGAGTCAGGAGACTGTTATATCCCTTTCTGTATGCTATAGCTTGTCATGTATGACCTTGATTTGTTCGGTATGATATTCCCATTCAAATATATACTTAATATTAATGTGTTGTTTTCCTGTCTGATTTTATGAATTGTGTGTAGATTTTGTAAAATTTGAGGTCTCTGAAAGGTCGCCTCTTGGCCCTGAATGCCTTTTACAATACCCATTAGTTCTGGGTAGACATTTTATGACACACTATGGATTCTTAATGGATTTAATTGCCCTACAAACCACAGGTGACAGAACTGAAAGATTTTGGTATAGTTTATGATAGGTTACTTCCAATCCCCTCAGGAATGTGATAAGCTGTAGGAGTTAATGCCTAACAGACCCTGGCAGATCTCTGGCCTCAGTGGAGATAACAGGTTCTTTAAAATGTGAGCTAAATTAAAAGGTGCATTCCTAGGTATTTGCATATGTGTAACTGTTCTACAAAACCATCATGGCCAGTCTATGATTCCTGAACAACATGGCCCCCATACACGGCTTTTCTTGTGCCCATGTGTGATATAATTACAATGTTAATGCAGCGTCACCAAAGCCAGATATAGACAGGTTGCAGGAAAGAAAACCACTCAATTCCCCCATCAACACAGCCAGTGTTAATGAGGGAATCCCTCCACTGGAGCTATTGTGTTTTTATGGTGGGGGGAGGGGGGAGCCATCACGGCTAGGAGAAAACACAGTCAATATTTTTAGCTGCTATAACCACTAGCAATAATTGCATGAAAAATCTGACAGGCTGGTTGTACCCAAGTTGATTAGTCGATCATCTTGGGTACAATCTGCCTGCCTATACATGGTTTGAATCTCGGACGGTCCCTGAACCAGACAGAATTCAGCCTATGGCCAGCTTATGTAAAGCACACATAGATGGTTCACTACATTGACTGTGAAAGTGATACTCAAGTCTTTTTTTTTTTTTTTGTTAAAAATAACAAACATGTCATACATACCAGCTCTGTGCAGTGGTTTTGCACAGAGCAGCCCAGATCCTCCTTTTCTCGGGTCCCACTACAGAGCTCCTGACCCCTCCCACTGTTGAGTGCTGTCACAGCAAGCAGCTTGCTATGGGGGCAGCCGAGCCGCAGCTCCCTGTGTCCATTTAGACACGGAGCTTTGGCCCGGACCCACCCCCTCTCTCTCCTCATTGGCTGACTGACTTTGATTGACAGCAGAGGAAGCTAATGGCGCTCCACTGCTGTCTCAGCCAATAAGGAGGGAGAGTCCCAGATAGCCGATTCTCTCAGGCAACATCGCTGGATCGAGATGGCGCTCAGGTAAGCATTAGGGGGGCTGCTGCACACAGAAGGCTTTTTATCTTAATGCATATAATGCATTAAGATAAAAAAAACCTTCTGCCTTTACAACCACTTTAAAGGGTTTGTAAACTCAAGTTTTTTCACCTTAATGCATTCTATGCATTAAGGTGAAAAACCTCCTGTGATGCAGCAGCCCCCCAGAGCCCCCCTTTTACTTACCTGAACCCGGTCTTTCCAGCGACGGGGACACGCACATCCGCTCCAGCTGGTGTCTCGGGTCCTAATTGGATAGATTGATAGCAGCACAGCCATTGGCTCCTACTGCTGTCAATCAAATCCAATGATGCGGGAGCCAGGGACGGGGTCGAGTACTGCTGTCTGTGTCAATGGACGCAGCAGCAGGACACAGGAGCAGGCCGCATGGGTGCCCCAAGGGAGAGCGGCTCTCCAACGGGGCCCTTGAGAAGAGGAGGAGCCAAGGGCACTTCTGAGGGACCCCAGAAGAGGAGGATCGGAGCCACTCTGTGCAAAACCAACTGCACACAGGAGGTAAGTGTAGCATGTTTGTTTGTTTTTTTTTTTTTGTTTTTAAAACGAACCTTTACATATCCTTTAAGCTTTGCACTGACCTAATTATCTCTACAGAACACACCACTATGAAAAATGTCAACAGCCAATTGGAAAATAGTGTCTATATTGTTTCCAGACCAAAAAAAATCAGAAATTAAGTGTGTCTGAAATATGAGCTGCATATATAGTACAGTTGAGGGATTATTTACTGTATATATTTTCAAAGCCTAATTAAAGTTTTTTGGTGAAAAAAAGACTTTCTCCTACGTTCACTGACAGACGCAGCTCTTCATGATTTTGTGGGTTTTATGTTCGTCCTACTAGGAGTTAACTAGGCAGGGAAAAGAATCAGCTGGCCCCTCCCTTGGAGGCCGTCCTCTTTCCCTACATCAAACCCCCTCACAGAATAGCTCTTCAGTTTCAATGCCTAGTTCGCAAGGAGTTGACCTGGCTTCCCTATTGGGAACTGCGGTCCTATTGTGACCATTTTTCTTTTTTATTTTCTTTTCTTTTTTTGCTGCAATCAAGATGATCTGCTATCAAGAAGCCGGTCGGGGCATCGACAGTCCTGGTGCTCTGTACTTTCCCCGACCTGGCCAACAAGATGCGAAGTCGGCCCCAACACAGGGACCCGCCGCATCTTACCCGTTCCGTGCGGGTGGCCCGGGGCGAGCTCCCCCACATGGTCCCCTTCCCGATTCGTTCAGCAGGGCGACTCTGGGCCGGCAGCATGCCCCCCATCGAGGGTGGAAAGTCTGCATTCGGTGGCTGCCGTGGCGTCGGACGGGTAAGTGAGCGCCCTGCCTTCTTCCCCACCCGGGGAGTGAAGTGGGCCCGACGTCCGCAAATGCGTTTTTTCCACTGCTCCAGTAGCTTGTCCGGGGTAGCCACCGGTGGGGATCAGCCTCTCATCTTGCCCCCTGCCACACCTCGCCCCCCACCCCCCTCCCCAGCGCTGCCCGTTCGTTCGGCCTTCTCGTCCAGCATCACC
>BLSH010042062.1:1815220-1832461 GCA_018402905.1 Glandirana rugosa | reverse complement strand
TCCACTTCCAGACGACTGCAGAAAGTAGGTTAGAACACCTTCATTTTTATATATAAAAAAAGAAAAGAACGTGTACTAACCCACAAGAAATGTTTCACCTAAAAAATGGTGTAAGTAATTCGATTCCCTTTTAGGGGAACGTTTCACTTGGTGTGAGGGGGTTTGATGTAGGGAAAGAGGACAGCCCCCAAGGGAGGGGCCAGCTGATTCTTTTCCCTGCCTAGTTAACTCCTAGTAGGACGAACATAAAACCCACAAAGTCCTGAAGAGCTGCGTCTGTCAGTGAACTCGGAGAAAAGGATTTTACGGTAAGTTATAATAAAATCCCTTTATTAGCATATTGCCTCTACTCTACTACTAACTGAATCAGTGTAAGAGTTTGGTGTAAGTGGGACTAGGATAGTTCCACAAAAATGTGTATCATACAGAAAAAAATGCACATAAGGTTGTTGTTTTATTAAAGGCTAATAGGCTGCTCACATTGCAAGGGAAGGTTCACTTTGCAAGGGGATTTTCCCTTAGCTTAATGAATGTGGTAAAAAATCCACTTTGTAAAGAACACCCAATCATGTGCAAGAAAAGAAAAAAATATATATTTTTACTTCCACAAGATTGGATGAAAGACGTCAGCAGACCTTCACCTCATTCACTAAGATCTGGGGAAAATTCCTTTGCAAAATGAACAGGCTATTTGCCTTTAGTAAAGCCTAGTACACATAAGCCAAATGATGGGCGGCATCAGCCAGTTCAATAGAAACTGGCCAACATTTGGCCCGTTTGTACGGCAGACGGTCAGACAGTTCGTCTGGCTTCTGTCGAACGTCCATTACCAAAAAAGGTCTGCCGACCAGCCAATGTTTGAGAGCGCTGACCGTAGTGTTCTGGCGGGGGGCCGTCTCCCTGTCAGAACACAATAGCACAGCAGGGGAGATCACTATACTAACATCAGATTGTTAGTACAGCAGCGGCTCCGACCTGAGATCTCAGTTTTCTTTTTCGTTCAATCCAAAAAAACTAGTAGTGCGTACGAGGCTTAAATCAACCTCAATAACTCCACATGGAGACTGGGGGACTGGGGCTTCTCAGACTTTCATTCTTTATTACATCTTTTCCTCTTTTTACCTACATAGCTAGGATGAAAAAAGGCAAAAATCCATTTAGTCCAACAATAGAAATAAATAAACAGATAAATAAACAGAGTAAGTAAATAGAAAACCACCATATACAGTGTCCTAAACCCAATGTGGATCCAGAGGAAGGCAAAAAAACCCTATAAAGCATTGTCTAATTTGCTCCAGCTGGGAAAGAAAAAAATACAGTTCTTCCTGATCTCCCAGAATTCAGTTGGATAGTCCCTGGATCAACAATCTCTGGTGTTGTTACCTACAAATGTTAATACCCAGTTATGATGTTAATATTTAGATATAACATTGATATATTACATTTGATTTTAATCTTACCCTGTTTTCTTTTTTAACTGCTTAGCATCCGCCCCACGTAGATTTACTACAGCATGGCGACCCCTCTGTGCCAGATCACGTAGTTAGTACGTGATCTGACACTTCCGGGTCTGGGGCGCACGCACCACCACCGACAGGCTCCCACTGTGATTATATATGTGAGTATCGCTGAATTGTAAACATGTACTATGTAAACTATGTAAACAAGGCAGATTGTCGTTCTGTCACAGGAGAAGTTACTGATCCCGTGTTTCTGCTAAGCAGGAACACGGTTCTTTGCCTTCCCCTAATCAAAGCACCTCCCCCACAGTTAGTAAGCACAACTTAGGCATACATTTAACCCTTTGATCTCTCCTATGTTAACCCCTTGCCATCCAGTGTCATTAGTACAGTGCCAATGCATATTTTTTTTAGCGCTGATCCCTGTATTAGTGTCACTGGTCCCCAAAAAGTGTCAGCTAGGTGTCCGATTTGTCCGCTGCAATATCGCAGTCCCGCTATAAGTCGTTGATCACCGCCATTACTAGTAAAAAAATTAATAAATTAATTAAAATATCCCATAGTTTGTAGACGCTATAACTTTTGTGCTGACCAATCAATATATGCTTATATGTATATATTATATATATATTATATGTAGCAGAATACATATTGGTCTTGATGATTGATTATTGGATCAAATGCCACCAAAACAAAGCTCTATTTGTGGGAAAAAAAGGACATCAATTTTATTTGGGTACAGCGTCGCACGACCGCGCAATTGTCAGTTAAAGTAACGCAGTGCCATATCACAAAAAATTGTCTGGTCATGAATGGGGTAGAACCTTCTGGGGCTGAAATGGTTAATGGTTCTATTTTTCTACCTCTCCCTATACTTTCTCACTTTTTTGTTATGTCCAATGCTTAGAAAAAAACCCTCTTTACATAGTAATAGACTGAGACAAAACACAGCATGTTTATTATCTGAAACTTTATTTGCTAGATGTATTCTTGATGTTCCATTGTCTGAGTTGAGCATACAAACATCACAGACATGTTAATGCTAACCCGAGGAAGGTGTCATGGAAACTGTGGTTATGTATGGAAACTGGATGAAGCAGTCCTATAGCCCAAGAGTTTTGGAAGAGCATTTTCACAATGGCCCCTAAAGCCCTAGAACCCAATATTCAGCCAGAGACTACAACGGCTCTCTTAAACCTAAAACCAGCTGACAAACAATTCCAACTTCTACAGCTTGTCACAGCTGCCAAACAAACTATTGCCAAAGCGTGGATATCCCCAACTTTGCTGGTAGCCAAAGCTAAACACAGAATGAATAAGGCCCTTAAACGATAAGATCTGCAAATTCTAGAAAATATGGCAACCATGGGTTAAGCATTGCTTACCCCCAGACTTTGACAAGACTTTACTAATGCCTTGGTAAACGCATCTGTTTCTTGTCCCGCTTCACCATCTCCTGTACTAAAACCGTGCTACCATTTTGGGGAGCTTTCTCCCTTCTGCGCATGCACCTTTACTCTCCTCTCCCTATCCCCCCAGGCATGATTAATTGTTGGAGGTCTTTCTCTGACCACCCATTTCTACTTTCATCCATACTCACCCTCTCTCCCTCTTCCTCTCTTCCCCCTCTTTCCTATCCTTCCTTCCCACCCATGATACCCATATGGGTCACTGTGTCTATCATATATACAGCTTGTTACCATGTGTAGCGCCCCCCATAGTATAGGTGCATTTTCTAGCAGGGTTTTTTTTTCCCTAGGAGAGGTAAATTTAGTCAGGCCTGACTGTGATGTGCAGGCCTGAATGTTTTGATGTGGGCTGGGAGGAGAAGAAGCTCAGGGAGGATTGGGTGGACTTCACCAGAACCTCACACTTCTTTCTAGAAACCTGGAGAAGGTTTTATAGTCAGAAAGCTGGGAGGTGGGTGGAGCCATCTGGAGTGTTTTAAGGAACCCTGACCAATCCCCAAGCAGGGTTGGCAGGGGGAAGCCCTCCTTAAATACTCTGAGTCAGCCCAAACTGGGGGGAGTAGTGTAAGGTGGAAGTCTGGAGATGTAGCAGAGGCGCTGTGGTGCAGGCCCCTACCCGGGAGGTCGCCCCAGTCTGGGGAGGGTGACCTTGGGGCCTGGAAGGTTCGGGTGCAGCCAGGAAGGAGAGTGATTCCTGGAGTGGCACAAGAGGAACAGGAGAACAGCGGAGGTGCTACAGGAGGAGTGAGAGACTTTAAAGTATCCACTGGTGTGGTGAGAGACGGTCCCTGGGACTGGAGGAGAAAGTGCTGGAGCAGGCTGGGAGAGGAATGGTGGACAGTTTGTGGGAGCCTTGGGAGCCAGTCAAGGAAAAGGAGAGTCACTACCAGAGAGCAGGTCGATGGGACCTGGAAGAGGATGGGCTGGTAGCAGTAGTCCGTCAAAGGCCCGGTTAGCACTTAAGTACTTTGCTGCACATTCATGGGCCCATGATCCCTGGCCTGTAATGGGTGTTCCTGAGATCTTGCTGCTGCAATTGCGGTCATTTGTAAATTCACGGTAATTCGGCAATTGCTGTAATTGTGGTAATTCGGCAATTGGAACAGCTAAAAATCCGAAATTCGGAAATCCGAAAATTCAAAAATAACTAAGAACATTTGAAATAATAACTAACTAATAAATAACTATTACATTATAGGTATTGAAATTTACGTGAAAATATGGCTGTTAGTGATACATTTCATATTTAAGTTCACTAACAGCCAGATTTTCAAGGAAATTTCAATACTTATAATTTAATAGTTATTTATTAGTTATTTAATAGTTTTTTATTTATTTTTATTTCAAATGTTTTTTCTTATTTCCGAATTTCGGAAATGAGAAAGAATAAAATAATAAATTATAGTATTGGAATTTCCTTGAAAATTTGGCTGTTAGTGAATTTAAATATGAAATGTATAACTAACAGCCATATTTTCAAGGAAATTCCAGTACCTATAATTTAATGATTATTTATTATTGTTATGTTCTTTCTTATTTCTGAATTTCGGAAATAAGAAAGAACATTTGAAATAATAATAGCTTATTATAATTTAGAATACGTTAAAATAATAAATTAATAACTTATTATTTCAAATGTTCTTTCTTATTTCCGAATTTCCAAAATAAGAAAGAACATTTTTAATAATAAATAACTTTTAAATTATAGGTATTGGAATTTTCTTGAAAATATCGCTATTAGTAATAAATTTCATATTTAAGTTCAGCCAAACTTTCAAGGAAATTCCAATACCTATAATTTAATAGTTATTAGTTAGCTATTATTTCAAATGTTCTTAGCTATTTTCGAATTTTCGGATTTCCAAATTTACCGAATTTTGGATTTCGGCTGTTCCGATTGCCGAATTTCTGAATTACCGCAATTGCAGAATTATCGCGAATTTCCGAATGACCACAACTGGCGAATTACCGCAATTGCCGAATTACCGCACATTTCCGAATTACTGCAATTGGCAAATTACCT
Source organism: Glandirana rugosa (assembly GCA_018402905.1). NCBI lineage: Eukaryota > Metazoa > Chordata > Amphibia > Anura > Ranidae > Glandirana > Glandirana rugosa. The sequence goes on along the minus strand of BLSH010042062.1, from coordinate 1,827,509 downwards.
CAATTCAGAAAAACGAAAATTCGGAAATATTCGGAAATGGAAAATTCGGAATTCGTCTGAATTGCCAAATTTTGCAAAATTCGGTAAAACCAAAATTCGGAACGCAACGAATTGCACAAGCCTACTACAGGGTAGGCCTCACCACGTGCTAACCGCGGTGAAGAGAAAGGTATAGAGAAGCCTGATAAATTTCCCTTCAAGCTGGAAACTACGTTCTAAGCTGGAGAGAAGCAAAGGAGTGTAAAGCTGTGAGTTCTGTGTAGTGAGAGAACTGGGAGAGAAACGGTCAGCAAGTGAAGTGCTTGAGATTTGAGAGGAGCAATAGTCTGCAGAGAGAGAGTCTGCAGTGAAGTACGCATATACAGGCTTGTGTATGGGAACCTTGTACCATAATTCTTTGGGCATCCCACAATTACCCCGAATCCCTATCCAAGTTATTTCCCCCAAATAAAACAACAAAAACAAGAACCGGTCTGGTCAGTGTCCCGGATGTGTGATATATGGTGCGATTGAGGTCAGCTATCGGGTGAACCACTACTACCAGCCACTCTCAAGGGAGCACATGGTTACACATGTTTGACTGCACCACCTACAGTATGTCAGCACCTCAGTGCATACTTAACGTGATAACAATACTATATTAATCAGCTGACGATCCTACCAGCACCCATCTTTTTTTCCCTTGTTTACCTGTAATCTCGGTATTGTTTTGATTGGTTGCCCACCTGCTACAGTATACATGTATTTTGAGATGGTTTCCCTCATTTCTATGTATATCTATGTCTTAGGCCTCATGCACACAGGACATTAAAAAAAGTTATAAAAAAGTCAGTAGCTTTGTAGTGAGTTTTTCAATGTTTTTCAGCATTATTGCACTAGCGTTTTTCAGCATTTTTCAGCGTTAACAGTTTTCAGTGTTTTTTTTTTTTCTCAATGGCTAAAAAAACTTTAAAAAACACTGGTGCGCTGCGTTTTTAAGCATTTTTTGGCATTTGAGCGGTTTTCCAGCTTTGGTTTTGGATACAGCCCAAAAACGCTGCTGCCCAAAACAGTTGATAACAGCCTATGTGTGCATGGACACATAGGATAACATGATGAAAAAAGCGTATGAAGCCAAAGACAGCAGCTGTAAAAACGTCCAAAAACATCCAGTGTGCATGAGGCCTTATGTTAACCACTTCAGCCCCGGAAGCATTTACCCCCTTAATGACCAGAGCACTTTTTTGCGATTCGGCACTGCATTGCTTTAATTGACAATTGCGTGGCCGTGCGACGTTGTACCCAAACAAAATTGCCGTCCTTTTTTTCCCACAAATAGAGCTTACTTTTGGTGGTATTTGGATCACCCCTCCGTCACTTCTGATCACCGCTATAAACAATAAAAGAGCGACAATTTTGAAAAAAAAAACAATATTTTTTACTATAATAAATTTCCAAAAAAAAAAATGTATTCATCAGTTTTGTCCGATATATATTGTTCTACATATTTTTGGTAAAAAGAATTGCAATTGGCATTTATTGATTGGTTTACGCAAAAGTTGCCGCATTTACAAACCATGAGCATTCATTTATGGCGTTTTTACTTTTTTTTTTTTTAATGGTAATGGAAGCGATCTGCGATTTTTATCGGGACTGCAACATTGCGGTGAACAAATCAGACATTTTTGATACTTTTTTGGGACCATTGACATCTATACAGTGATCAGAGCTAAAAAAAAACCCCTCTGATTGCTGTATAAATGTCACTGGCAGAGAAGGGGTTAACCTGCAGGGGGAAATCAAGGGGTTAACTGTGTACCCTAGGTGTGTTCTAACTGTGTGGGGGCTGGTCTGGCAGGGGCATGACAGGTCTAAATGATCCTGATGACAGGGCGGGGAACCAATGTGTTTACATCGGCGGTTCCCCACTTTTCTGCTGTAGTAGGTGATTGAGGGTCGCCGACGGACATCAAGTCCGCCCGACCCACGGCCCCACTCAGGGAGCGTGCTGCGGGCAGGAGAGTGCGCCCCCTAGCTGCGCTTGCGCGAATCGCCGTTTATAAACGCCGATTTGCGCTATGCTGCCAATTTGCAGCAGTAAATGTACGCGAGACGGTCGGGACCCGGTTAAAAACAATAAAATCTTTGACAAGGAAACTGGATGAAGCAACATAATTCATTTGTATTTTATTGATGTCACCCAAATGCTTCTTATCGATCTCACAAAGTCAGTTCTAAACTGGGGAGTCTCCATAAAGTTCTCCGACATACTTCCAGGGATAAGCTTACACTAAAATGTAACAACAATTTCTCTAGAGATACGAGTCCTAGCTTAGTACACAGAAGTCACTTATTCATTTTAACATTTAATATCCCGAAAGTGGGCAGTGCATAAGAAATATATACAAAGAAAAAGGAGTTACAAAAATACAAAAAGATACACAGACAATTCATACAATTGGCAATTTGGTATGAAAATAAAGGAGTAAAAACAGAAATAAACTTTATCGCAGCCTATTCCTGGACCGAAGTATGTTGGAAAACTTTATGGAGACTCCCCATTTTAGAACTGACTTAGTGGAAACACTCTCCTCTTTTGAACTGGCTACTACTGAAGAGATTACGGAACTTTTTTCAGATGCCCACCTAACCAATTTTCTCCTGGATCCTGTTCCCTCACAACTACTATGTTCACCCTCTTATTCTATCCTATGCTCCCTCACTCACATCTTCAATCTCTCCCTCTCTAGCGGCACCTTCCCCTCCCCTCTAAAACATGCGCAGATCACTTCCATACTTAAGAAGCCCTCACTGGACCCCACCAACCTGAACAACTTAAGACCCATCTCATTGCTCCCATTCACCTCTAAACTTCTAGAACGCTTAGTCTACAATCTCTTACCTTAGTGAAAATAACCTTCTTGACCCCTTACAGTCTGGCTTTCGCTCGCAACATTCCACAGAACCTGCCTTACTAAAACTCACTAACTATTTACTAACTGCCAAAACCAATGGCCACTAATCCATACTCCTTCTGCTTGACCTCTCTGCAGCCTTTGATACTGTTGACCACCCGCTCCTACTCAATAAACTCTGTTCCCTTGGCCTCCAATATTCTGCTCTATCCTGGTTCTCCTCCTACCTATTACAGCGCTCCTTCAATGTTTCCTACAACCCTGTCTCCTCCTCTCAATTGCCCCTTTCTGTCAGGGTCCCCAAAGGCTTTGTTCTTGGACCCCTTCTCTTCTCTATCTACACCTCCTCCCTTGGTCACTTGATGACTGCCCACGGTTTACAATACCATTTATATAGAGCCCAACAAATATAAAAATGCTCAATGAGTCCCAGTATTTGTAGCAGCGCTTTCTTCCGCACCCAACACAAGGTGTGCATAAATAATAACAGTTCACAGGAAAGTTGAGACACAAATCTTGCTTTAAGATGTTCTACTGTGCACCATCCACCATCACACGGCACCACGTGGGAGAACCCCCTAAGTGGATGCCCTTACCACAACACAGCAAGTATAAAGCCTTCAGCACTCATTAATGGTGTCTCCTTGTTGGGGATGGTCCCCAATGTGGAGCCTCCAGGCTTCTGCTGTAGACTGGGTGGGGTGAGCCTGAGCTCTGAGATTGTGCCCGCCTGGAGAGGGGTGGTGTGACAGTAGCTGTGAGCAGAGGGTGCCTAATGAGTGTGCCTGAAGCACTTAGACAAGGAGACGCCATCAATGAGTGTTGAAGGCTTTATACTTGCCGTGTTGTGGTAAGTGCATCCCCTAGGGTTCTCCCACGTGGTGCCGTGTGATGGTGGATGGTGCACAGTAGAACATCTTAAAGCAAGATTTGTGTCTCAACTTTCCTGTGAACTGTTACTATTTATGCACACCTTGTGTTGGGTGTGAAAGAAAGCGTTGTTATAAATACTGGCACTCATTGAGTATTTTTGTATTTGTTGTGCTCTATATCCATATACCTTTTAGCAGCTGCTCATCCTGTCTTTTGAACTTTGCATCTTGGAGCGCTGAGCAGAGCTTGGGGGCGCTAAATCTCTGGTTGTGTTTGATGAATACCATTTATATGCCGATTACACCCAAATCCATGTCTACTCCTCACCTCACTCCTTCAGTCTCCTCTCGCATTACTAACTTACTAACTGACATATCAGCATGAATGTCACACCACTCACTTCCTTAAACAAAATCTCTTTAAAACTGAGCTGGTAATATTCCCCCCTGCCTGTGCCCCCCTCCATGACTTTTCCATCAAAATCAATACTGCAACCATCAATCCCTCCCCTCATGCCAGGGTACTAGGTGCATTCTTAGACTCTGACCTGTCCTTTCAGCCTCAAATCCAATCATTGTCAAAAGTTTGTAGACTTCACCTCCATAACATCTCTAAAATACGCCCCTTTTTAACAAAAGAAACCACCAAGCTCCTCATTCACTCGCTTGTTATCTCTCACCTTGACTATTGCAACTCCCTTCTCATTGGCCTCCCTCTCCATAGGCCATCCCCTATTCAGTCTATTATGAATGCTGCCGCAGGAATTATCCACCTTACCAACTACTCAGTGTCTGCCACCCCTCTTCTCCAATCCCTACACTGGCTCCCAATTGCCCAGTGAATTAAATTCAAAATACTAACCACAACATACAAAGCCATTCACAACTCTGCCCTGAGCTATATCACCAATATTGTCTACAAATATCACCCAAACTGTCCTCTCCATTCCTCCCAAGACCTCCTACTCTCAAGCTCCCTTGTCTCCTCCTCTCATGCTCGTCTCCAGGATTTCTCCAGAGCCTTTCCCATCCTCTGGAACTCTCTACCTCAACCTGTCCGCCTATCTCCTTCTCTTGCTACTTTTAGGCAATCCCTGAAAACTCATCTCTTCAGGGAAGCCTATCAGGCCTCCAACTAATCTTTTACCTCTTCCATCAACTCATTCTCCACAGTTAGAACCTTTTGTAGTACCTGCCCCACCCTTTTAGATTGTAATCTGTTCTGAGCAGGGCATCTTAATCCTCATGTATTTTATTGTATTGTAACTGTATTGTCTCCCTTTACATTGTAAAGCACTGCGTATACTGTTGGCATTATATAAATCCTGTATAATAATAATAATAATCTATATATGTATTCCTCTTGAGATATATATTTTTTTTTTTTAAAAAAGCTGTTCCGCTTAGCCAGTCAGCCACAAGTCACAGTAGCAGCAAGATATGTGACGTGACTATTAGCAATTTGTGAATGTAGCTCAATCAGCGGCACCTCTGCAGTGCTCATTTAAAAAAACTATAGTGTATATATATCCTTGCTCATGTCTCCATTTGAATGTAAATGCATTTCTTCACTGGAGATGGTCAGGCTGTTTCTATAGCAACAGAGAACTGAGTAAATCAATGTTTTATATTGCAGTGAATTTCTTTTGTTTGCTGGAGTAATCTATTTTGCATTCAAGGGCCTTACTACAGGATTGCCTGCAATGATTTGCAGTAGTATGCATGACATTCAGATCAGCTACCAAGAATTATTCTCACCTAAACATTGTTTTTACGTCTTTATTCAACAATATAGATCTGTCTGTATTATTAGAAAAAAAAGAATGGCTTATATGCCGATGGAAGGAACAACAATAATATACTATGATGGAATATATTTTCTTTCTTCATTTACTATATTGAGAATTAAAATATTATGGTTTTTGAAAATGTTTTATTTTGTTCCTTTTAGGGTCCATGCACACTAGGCATAAAAATTCTACATAAACAGGCGTTTTGCATTTTTTTCTTCAGCCCGTAGAAGTAGCTCTATGTTAGCCCATGTGTTTGTGCACATTACAGAGTTCGCTGGCATTTTTTCAGAGGAGCGTTTAGAGCAGCGTTTCTCAAACTCTGTGCCGCGGGAGAATTGCAGGTGTGCCATGGGATATTTCAGGGAAACGTCAGCAAAGATGGAATATTTCAGGGAGCCGTCAGCAAAGACGGCAATCTGCAAGTCTACAATGGTTGTAGCGCAGTGTGAAACACAGAGCCTGCCGTAAAGTTAATCCTTGGGAGGAAATGATGCATTTTCAGAGCATGCGCGATAGTATTCCATACTAGAGAGGTGGCAACGCTCCTTTCTCAAGAGAGCGCGAGCCCTGTACCATTGCACCAACCTCTGTCTGTGCCAACTTCACCAGCACCACAGAAGAACCTTCTGGAGTATGTATGTCTTTATCATTAACAAACTGCGCAACATTAGGCCCAAGACAGAACCCTGGCAATAAAAATGAATTGACTATTCTGTTATTTTTCTGACTTTAAAGAGGAGGCAAAGCCTTCCTCTTTAATTGTACCTACAGGTAAGCCTATAATAAGGCTTACATGTAGGTACTGTAAATATCTCCTATACTTGCACCGTCTAGGAGATATTTACGATATTCACTGCTGCCGATGTCATCAGTGCATGCACACTGAAGAAACAGCCCGCTCGTGCCTTTTCTTTAGGGCCCATGCCGTGACCAGTGGCCAGGGCTGTTGCAAGGATTTTTGACACCCTAGGCGAAACCTCATTTTGCTGCCAGCCGTGGCTCTCCTTTCCACTTCTCCACTTCACTGACATGATCCTGACACTCCCACCACCATGCTTGACTGTAGGCAAGACTCACTTGTCTTTGTACTCCTCACCTGGTTGCCGACACACACGCTTGATACCATCTGAACCAAATATGTTTGTCTTGGTTTCATCAGACCACAGGACATGGCTCCAGTAATCCATGTCCTTAGTCTGCATGTCTTCAGCAAACTGTTTGCAGGCTTTCTTTTGCATCATATAGAAGAGGCTTCCTTCTGGAACAACAGCCATGCAGACCAATGTGATGCAGTGTGTGGCGTATGGTTTGAGCACTCGCAGGCTGACCCCCCACCCCTTCAACCTCTGCAGCAATGTTGGCAGCACTCATACGTCTATTTCCCAAAGACAGCCTCTGGATATGATGCTGAGCATGTGCACCCAACTTCTTTGGTCGACCATGGCAAGGCCTGTTCTGAGTGGAGTCTATCCTGTTAAACCACTGTATGGTATTGGCCACTGTGCTGCAGCTCAGTTTCACGGTCTTGGCAATCTTCTTATAGCCTAGGCCATCTTTATGTAAAGCAACAATTCTTTTTTTCAGATCCTCAGAGAGTTCTTTGCCATGAGGTGCCATGTTGAACTTCCAGTGACCAGTATGAGAGAGTGAAAGCGATAAAACCAAATTTAACACACCTGCTCCCCATTCACACCTGAGACCTTGTAACACTAACAAGTCACATGACACCAGGGAGGGAAAATGGCTAATTGGGCCAAATTTGGACAATCTCACTTAGAGGTCTACTCACTTTTGTTTCCAGCGGTTAAGACATTAATGGCTGTGTGTTGAGTTATTTTGAGGGGACAGCAAATTTACACTGTTATACAAGCTGTACACTCACTACTTTACATTGTAGCAAAGTGCCATTTCTTCAGTGTTGTCACATGAAAAGATATAATAAAATATTTACAAAAATGTGAGGGGTGTACTCACTTTTGTGAGACACTGTATAAAGTTTACTGTATAATGTAAAACTTATGTAGGGAGATTTGTTTCATTTCTGTGTATCATCTAAGGCTATTCACTTCACTGGGTATAGGAGAGGGTTTACATCCACTTTAAAGTGGGAGTAAACCCTCCTATCATTTTCAGCCAAGGAAGCTGACATCTTAGCCTCTGTTTAATCTGCAACTGCCATGATGATGCACATGTGATCCATTATGACACCACCCATTGGATGGTTTAACAGTTTGGTTGAGAGCACAACCAAGGAGACAGCTAGCATTCCGGCATGCCGGGAATATTAACTCTTTTTTGACATTATCAAAGCGATGGGTTTACTTCCGCTTTAAGTAGAACTAGCTTAGCAATCTTTTTTTTAATGCTTTATTTATAAAGAATGTCAAGAAGGGTACATTGAACATCAGCAATGTACATTTGACAGAGTTAAGATTATGTAGCCACATACAGTGGGTATAGAAAATAATCCCCCTCCTTTAAAATAATCACATTTTGTTGCTTTGCAGCTTAAAATAAAGACAGGCACAGTTTTTGTTTTATACGGCTGTATTTATTAGTGCAACTTACAACATCCAATTAAAAGATATAAGCACCAACATGTCAGGAAAAAAAAAATCAAAAACAGAATCACCGAGTTGGAAAAAGGATTACCTCCTTTATGTCAGTATTTTGTTGGACCACCTTTTGGCTTTATTACAGCCTTTAGTCTGCTGGGATATGTCTCTACTAACTTTGCACATTTAGACTTTGCAATGTTTGCCCACTCTTATTGGCAGAACTGCTCAGGTTCAATTAAATTTGATTATGACCCTTTATGTACTGCAGTCTTCAAGTCCTCAATTCCACAGATTTTCAATGGGGTTTAAGTCTGGGCTCTGACTAGGTCATGCAAGGACATTCACCTTTTTCTCCCTCAACCGCTGTGTGATAATTGTTGCTGTGTGCTTTGGGTCATTGTCATGTTGGAAGGGAAACCTTCTTCCCATTGAAAACTTTCTGGCAGGGGGCAGCAGATTTTCTTCAAGAATTTGATGGTATTTTGCCCCATCCATTTGTCCTTCTATCCTGAGAAGTGCTCCAGTCCCCGCTGCAGAGAAACACTCCCATAACAGGATATTACCCCCTCCATGATTTACTATAGGAATGGTGTTATTTGGATGTATTGGATTTCCTCCAGACATACCATTTCGTGTTGAAGCCAAATAATTAAATTTTAGTCTAATCTGACCATAACACCTTTTTCCATGTGGCCCTGGGATCTTCAAGGTGCGTTTAAAATGTTCAGATAAGACTAAAATTAAATTATTTGGCCTCAACACCAAACAATATGTAGTGGATGCTCTGCTATTTATGCATAAATACAAAGGCTCTCCTAGAAGGGAGAAATGCACCTGTCAGCCCTGAGGTGGAATTTCTCCCCTCCTTCTTGTTTCACAGATTGGACTTGGTTGTAAAGCCCAAAAAAAAACCTGCAAGTCAAAGGCCTAATGAGCTAGTATGCATCACATACTAGCTCATTATGAAATACTTACCTTCGATTGACGCTGTGGCAGCGGCCACCAACTACAGCTGTGACCGGCGACATATCTGCTAAGGCTTATTCCAGGTTCGCGCATGTGCGCGGGAGCCGCTGGTCACGGCACGATCTCTGAAAAACCGTTTCTTCAGGGCGCATGTGATGATGACGTCAGCACACGCAGATACAGTGCATATCTCCTAAACCTCCTGAACTTGTAGGTTCCCCGCATATGCAGGGAACCTACAGGTAAGCCTTATTATAGGCTTTCCTGTACGTTAAAGTCATTTAAACGGGTTGACAACCACTTTAATGTAATGTGTGCAGAGAGATAAACACACATACACAGAAGATCAGGTTACACTGCCACTGCTTCTCTGGTGTGCTTATATGGGCATAGGAAGAAAACCAATGGAAAGAAGTTACATCAGCAATGAGGGAGGCTTTTACAAGCGCCAGAAGGATTGTTGGGAGCAAGGTGCCACATGGGAGAAGCTATTTAAGCAGAGGCTGAGGTCTGACACAGTCTCTCTGGACAGCGGTGATTGATCAAGCAGGACCTTGTGTGATGGAGGGGCCTGGATTGCGGCCTACTCCCACAGACTGAGAGGTTCAGTAACCGTGTAGTACTCCAATGAGTAGCCTGGGGAATCTGCCCATCACCAAGTGGAACCTGTTCTTGTTTCCTGCATCCCGCTGGAGCGATCGATCTTGGAGAACCGAGGAGAGAGATGGGGGAAGTTGATCCAAGGTGCCAGAGAGATGGAATGTCGTCCTCATCATCTCCATCCTCATCGTTACCGTCATCCGAGCAGTGGATCCATCCCTCGCAGTCACTGTTCCTGTTGGGTGAGTGAGCTAGGCCCATCAATATAGTACTGTGCACATAAAGAACGATTTCTCATGCTTATTGTTAGCCAAGGCCTAGGCATTAACAGAGAAGAAACAGTTGGAATACAATCATTTGAACTCTTTTACTGGATTTCTGTCAGCTGTAGTTCATGCAAAGTCAGTAGCCACTGTGAAGTTAATTCTTTCATTGCAGTAAGATTGTCTTACATCATTATAGTGCACTACTGGAAAAAGTCTGTTTGCAGCTACTACAGTCACTTGCTGAGTGGCTATCATCTCAATTAAAGAGCCAGCTGAAGATTTGCTGAACCCTGATCCAGGAATACCGATTCACTACAGTTGCATCTGCTTTCTTCCTATTTAGTAGGTTTCAATACTTGCCCAGTTTGGAGCATACAAAGTTCACCTGGGAACCCTCCATTACAGAGTAGGTTGAATGCGTGTGTATCTGTAATATATATTTAAGTTGTACTAGTTTACCTAAAGTCAATCGAGTTGTACCTGTTTAGCATAACAATTATATTGGTTGATCTCCAGATGCTTGGTCTATATCATGAGTGTGTAGGTTCACAAGTTATTCATTCTGTGGCTGTCAGGGGAGTGAATAGTGGAGAGTGGTTTGACGTACAGTAGTCATTCTCCTGCCCTTCTGTACCCACTCTCGTGTACAGAATCTTTAGACTGCAACTAAGATAGTGTATGGTACATGGGTATTGTGTTGTCATCTATTCACAAGTAACTGCTATAACTTGTTAATCTAGAGTTCCTCTTTATAAAAAAATATTTTGAGTAAATACCATTGATTTTCTCAAACCGTGTGTGTTTCTATTACTGTGTCCTATTTGAAGGAGAGGTAACACAATAACACTTCAACCCAGTATAGCCAGGTGTACCAGAGGGGACTGAGACTGTTATTGGGGTTTAGAGGCAGAGTAACTGACTGAAGAAACTTAGCAGCTCCTGCAGGGGGTATCGCTACAAATACGTCTGGCAGAAATCCAATACAGCTCATTATCCAAATAACACCATTCTTGCAGTAAAGCATGGAGGTGGTAATATCCGTTATGTGGGTGTTTCTCTGCAGTAGGGACTGGAGTACTTCTCAGGATAGAAGAAAAATGGATGGGGCAAAATACCATCAAATTCTTGAGGAAATTCTGATGCCCCCTGACACAAAGTTGTCCATGGGAAGAAGGTTTACCTTCCAAAATGACAATGACACAAAAAATGAAGACACCGTCATTAAAGTGAAAAAGGTGAATGTCCTGGCTTAGTCAGAGCCCAGACTTAAATCCCATTGAAAATCTGTGGAATGATATAAAGACTGCATTCCACACACTGTCACCTTAAAATTTAACTGAACTTGAGCAGTTCTGCAAAAAAGAGTGGGCAAATATTGTAGGCTCCAATTGTGCAAAGTTAGTAGAGAGATATCCCAACAGACTAAAGGCTATAATTAAAGCAAAAGGTGGTTCAACAAAATACTCAGTGACTTATTTTTTTTCTGACATGTTGATGTTATATCTTTCACTTGGATGTTATAAGTTGCACTAATAAATAGAGCTGGATAAAACAAAAACAGTGTCTGTCTTCATTTCAGACTCTATACCCTCTGAATATACAATAGGAGCAAGAGCAACTGCACTGGACTGCTATAGCATTGTTATTAGCTGTAGCTTATATAACACTGCTTTTAGGGATTTTAATGCTGCAGAGGCATCGTTGTCAGCTCACTATAGGAAGTTAGGAGCTTGCTGGATTTCTGTCAGGATCAACCAGTGTTTTACTGCATTATATAATAAATTTACTTTCATGCTACTATCCCTAAGCCAATATATATGTTGTATCTTAAAAGCTGCTCACACCCAATGTTAATCAAACATCCACCATAATAGTTATAATCTGGTGCAACGCTAATTTCTAGAGTTGAGCGAACTTCTAGAAGTCCGGGTTCTGCTGGTTCGGCCGAACTTCGGGACAAAGTCCGGGTTCGGGTCCGGACAGAACCCGAACTTTGTCCCGGACTCCGAACCCCATTGAAATCAATGGGGACACAGACTTTTAGGCACAAAAATGGCTGTAAAATAGTCCTGGAAACAATATACTGAAGATGGCAATTAATTATGAAAAGTCTGGGTCAAACTTCTACTAGGTGTAAGTGGAGGTAAAAACGAAAAAAATACAAAAATAAAAAAAAATTTATAAATTTCAATAAAGGGACAGGGGTAAAGAAACATCCAGTGAACAGGGTGGGAATGGGGGTATAGGAAGGAAAACGTCTGGAGATCCTGAAAGGTCCTGATAAAATGTCGGTAAAAACACGGATTTTCAGACACAGGGGTAACTAAAGTTACCCCAAGC
>BLSH010042062.1:1768253-1804834 GCA_018402905.1 Glandirana rugosa | reverse complement strand
AGAGGGTCGATAACAACCTCCCGGCGGTGTAGGCGACTCTGCCTCTCTCTCTCACTTACAGGGAGATCATTGGTTGGAATCTGTGCACCCAGGTGCAGATGGGGATCACAGCGCAACTTACCACATGATGTCCCATTGCGCCTGCATCTCCCTTGTCCATGCCATCATTGCAGGGCAGTCAGGAGTCTTTGAGAGTTTCTGCCACTTTTCAGGTGAAAAAAGGTCCTGGGTGCGAGGGCCACATGAAATGGCCTGGAGGGCTGAATTCGGCCTGTGGACCTTGTGTTTGACACATGTGTTCATAGAGAATCCCAGGTTTTGCACTAGGCCTGCACAATAGCTGGGAGACCTTCTGGGAGAGCCACATAAAACAATTTTATTAATTTCATTTCATTATTTTTAACAAGCAATTTCAGAGTGTTTGCATTAAAAAAACATTATTATTTAGTTCTGCTTTAACAACAACATTGGCGGTTGATGCATTCATTGTTCTTTGAATGTTGGCTTCTGGCATTAACAATATTTTTTAAAGCTTTTGCCAAAACTGATTTCTCATTAGGATGTAATGATGCTCTTTGAGCATGGACTTTGGCACCTGTGTTTGAGGCTTTAAAATGTGTTGCCTAAAATGAGGTGTGAACACATACATAACAGCTCCTCCTTTGTCCCAGGACACTGTCAGCTGGGAACAGGAGAAGGGAGGTGCAGGACTTTGTCAATCTTTCTTTCATTTCTTATTTATTTATTTCAGGTACTTATATAGCGCCGTCAGTTTATGCAGCGCATCATACTGGATAAGTCTAGTAATACTTTATTGGAACTGTGGTATACTGGATGCCATGGGAATGATACCATCATCAACAAACAGAAAGGTAAAATATGCAACAGATTTTCATGTCCTGCTCTGTTCAACTATACTTTCAATAAACCAAATGACATATTAGCTGCAACTTAAAACAAAGACAAAGCTATTCTTTACATTTTATTTAATTTATTTTTTTCCCTTTTAGCACATAAAGTTCTTTTTTCAGTTCACCATTGGATGCTTCCAGATGTACAGAATGCAATGTTCTTTTAGCTAGCAGCACCCTGAATAAAATATGCAAACTGACAGCTTCTCACTCAGTAGATTCCCATCACACATGTTCCTGGGCAAGGCCTGAAATACAATGACAACGTAACAGCAGTTTAAAGCATATTTATGGTCAAAATATAAAAACATATATTCATTTCCACATGTATTTTAATTGTTTCTAGCCTACTCCTATTAATCTGAATGATCTTGAAGTTTGTGCATTTACATTATTAAGATCCCCATACATTTACCTTCTTGAATTCTGTGACATGTACTCACTATGTCCTGTTAGTAGGCACTGCTGTGTCACACATTTCACAGAGCCTGCCTTCTGAGCGACAGAGGAGCTGAGAGGAGGAGTTTCAGAATCCGGAGTCAGTAGTACAGGAATCACTGCTGGCAGGCAGCAAGGTACCATGGGATAGGTAGTCCTTAGAAATTGAAAGTAAACAACAGAGGAGAAGCTGCAAAGCAGGCTGAGAATCCAGGAAGTTGTGGAAAGAGATAGACAGCAGGCTGGCAGAACTCACAACATGAAAGATTTTTCAAGTAAGCTTACATTAGATAGTCAAAAATAACTATTGTTTGTATTGTTATTACAATGCTGATGTTATAAAATGAAAGTACAGTATATAATGCCTGTGACCATTGATTTCCTTTAATCGGTCTCTGCATCTGGATCCATAGTCAATAGTTTAAAAATTTACTTGAAGCAAGTACATCACAGAAAGTGCAGGTGCAACATTTTGACGCCAAACAAGACCTCATCTTCAAGCATGTGATCATGTGCACCTGCACTTACTATGATGTGATTGCTTTAAATTCATTTTTTGACTATTGACTACAGATCCTTGGTATTCTGGTAAGATATGGCATTATTTAAACTCCAGCCTCAGGTGTACTCAACTAGGTGAGGGTGATGTCACTGGGCCTTCTTACAGGATCCTAAAAATGTTGATGATACCAAATCCTATGATAATGCTTTCCTGCACAGTGATGGAGCATCTTCTAGTGAAATTTGGATCCTCTGTTTTCCAAAGATCCCACAGTAAAGCCCAATGTCAGCACAATAACATCATAACACTTTTTATTCAAGGAATAGGGAGCTACAAAGTAAGCAGACCTGCATTTTCATGGAAGGTCCAGTTTGCACACCTAATAAAAGGAAACTTGTAGTGTGGAATTATGAAGGTTACTATCATTAATGTCCCCTTGTAAAATATTTGATTCCTGGTGGTTATGCTGATACAAAACAAGCATACAGATCAAGTGTTCAGGTTACTTAGTCTTTCCTGATCTGCTTGGTTGCTCTGTATCAGCAACTCAAAGCCAGATACATCCAGACAATTAGCATTTTCAAAGGGGAGATCAGCAATGGCCTCCCCTGTATTCCTCCTAGCCAATGGCTTTGGTCAGATATCTGCATTTACATGCATCGGGCAGTTTGGTTGTACTTAACATAAAGTGCAATGATAGCACACCTTATCACTGCAAGAACACTGCACATCTTTTTAGCCCACCAATTTCAACTTAGGGAATTTCTCTTTTCAAATGTGGTAGTGACAGCAAGTGTTCTAAGCAGTTTAAGAAGAACTATAGGCAAAACTTTTTTTTTCATTTTGGATAGTGTAAGGGAGGGTCATAATCCCTAACAGTTTATTTTGTTGCCATCTGTGTTCATTGGGGACATTTTTATTCACTTCCTGTGCCATTGCCAAAACAGAAAGTGAAGGGGAGACTTCCCCGCCATCAGAATATACTGATCAACACCGCAGTCTATAGTCTGCATTTCTGATGGCTTTCTCAGTGCGAAAAGTTTTCAACAGGGCAGTTGAATAGAAGTAGAATAGATCTTCTTCCCCTCGAACCTTATTGAACCAGCAAAATTTCATTCAATATATGGCCAGCTTTAAACAGATAAGAGGTAGTGAAGTGGGCTACAGAATGGGATGGGAAGGGGGGTGGGGAGCCACAGAGGTGAGAATTGACATAAAACTATTTGATAAGGGTTTCAAAAGCTTTAGAAACCCACTTACTAATGCAACTATCTCCATAGTTCTAGTTTCAACCCCCAACACCAAGGGAGCCATCATAGCCAAGCCATTAGATACCATGGCATGAGATCTGCCACTAGATACCACTGCATGTGAACTGCCACTAAATAACACTGCATGTAATATGCCACTAGATACCACTGCATGTGATCCGCCACTAGATAACACTGCATGTGATCTGCCACTAGATAACACTGCATGTAATCTGCCACTAGATACCACTGCATGTGATCTGTCACTAGATAACACTGCATGTGATCTGCCACTAGATAACACTGCATGTGATCTGCCACTAAATACCACTGCATGTGATCTGCCACTAGATAACACTGCATGTGATCTGCCACTAAATACCACTGCATGTGATCTGCCACTAGATAACACTGTATGTGATCTGCCACAAAATACCACTGCATGTGATCTGCCACTAGATATCATGTGATCTGCCACTAGATAACACTGCATGTAATCTGCCACTAGATACCACTGCATGTGATCTGTCACTAGATAACACTGCATGTGATCTGCCACTAGATAACACTGCATGTGATCTGCCACTAAATACCACTGCATGTGATCTGCCACTAGATAACACTGCATGTGATCTGCCACAAAATACCACTGCATGTGATCTGCCACTAGATAACACTGCATGTGATCTGCCACTAAATACCACTGCATGTGATCTGCCACTAGATAACACTGCATGTGATCTGCCACTAAATACCACTGCATGTGATCTGCCACTAGATAACACTGCATGTGATCTGCCACAAAATACCACTACATGTGATCTGTCACTAGATAACACTGCATGTGATCTGCCACTAAATACCACTGCATGTGATCTGCCACTAAATACCACTGCATGTGATCTGTCACTAGCTAACACTGCATGTGATCTGCCACTAGATAACACTGCATGTGATCTGCCACTAGATAACACTGCATGTGATCTGCCACTAAATACCACTGCATGTGATCTGTCACTAGCTAACACTGCATGTGATCTGCCACTAGATAACACTGCATGTGATCTGCCACTAGATAACACTGCATGTGATCTGCCACTAGATAACACAGCATGTGATCTGCCACTAGATAACACTGCATGTGATCTGCCACTAGATAACACTGCATGTGATCTGCCACTAGATAACATTGCATGTGATCTGCCACTAGATAACACATAATGTGCTCAAGGAAGCGTTTATACTTGTACTGATGGTCTTGTTAATGTAACACTCCTTAAAGAAGAATTCTGCTATCCCACTGAGCCCAGGTTCACACTGGTGCGATGTGGGAACCGGCGGGATTCCAGCACCGGTTCCCGCATCGCATCTCTACCTCAGGCAAGTCACACTGCCCTTTGCGAATCATTGTGGGTGTCGATACAATGTTAATGACACACCCAGATCGGTTCACAGATTGCAGTGCGAACTGCGGATTCGTACAGGAATCTGGATCACATGTGTGAGAACACCCATGCAATCCGATTCCAGTGTGGAGAAAAACAAGTCCCTGCACCTTTTTCTGTGTAAATCCAATTGTATCGCTGAGCTCGCATTGTTCGGACATCACATGTGATCGGCACCTGTGGTGCGGGTGCGAATCACATGCGATGGCTAAGATCGCACTAGTATGAACCCAGGCTGAGATGCTTATTTCTTTCTTTTGGGTCAGATAGAAACATAGAAAAGTGAGGGTAGAAAAAAACTGAGTTAATCAAGTCTGCCAATTTTTTTTTCTTTTTAGTTAGTTTTTTTGTGCTTTTTTTATATCTTTTTTTCGTAACGTTATTGTCTGACTTGGGACAAGCATATGTAGCAACCTCTACCTAAGTAGGTGCTAGAGGTAGGATTTTTTTGGTGAGTGCAGGTAAATTTAGGCAGGCCTAGCCGGCTGTTAGGCTGTCTGTTTTGATTTTGGGCTGGGAGTGGCTCATGGTAGCAGCTGGTGACTCACAGGTGGTGTCACTTCTGGGTTACCTTGCTTCTAGAAAGTGCTAGAAGAAGAGGAGGGGAAGAGAGGTGGAGCTGTCTGGGGTGTTTCGGAGAGCCCTTACCAATTCCCGACCTGGATTGGCAGAGAGCAGGCCTCCTCAAATAATCAGGGGCAGCCCAGCTGGGGAGAAGAGTTCGGGTGGAAGAACTGGAGATGGAGTACTAGGCTGTCTGGGCCTTTGAGGGAGCTCCCCAGTCTGGGGGGGGGTGACCTTGGGCCTGGGGCTTGGGTGCAGGATGGAGCCCTTCAAGAACTCATGAAGGATTCCGACAGGAGGCACAGGAGGAGCAAGGGAGGACAGCAGGAGCTAGTGCTGCTGGGTAAGTCTCCAGGAGGGAACCACCGGTCGCAGCCAGGAGGGCTGTTGAGTGACATGTGCAGTCGAGAGGACTAGGGAGGTACGCCTGAGAGGACTAGGAGGTCTGAGATGGGTGCAGAGCCAGCAGTGAGGATTGCAATGTCTTGGGCAGTATAGTTGGGCAACTGCAGCCAGGAGGGCTGACAGTGCCAGAAGAGGACTAGCTGGGATCAGTATTCCACCATTAGGACAGTTAGCACCGGAACTTTCTATTGCTACACCATAGGGGCCCGCGGTCCCTGTCTGCAAAAGGCTGTTGCTAAGGCCTGACTGAGTCAGAGTCAGGCCTAAACACTTTGGGGTTGATTTATTAAACCTGGAGAGTGCAAAATCTGGTGCAGCTGAACATGGTAGCCAATCAGCTTCTAACCTCAGCTTGTTCAATTAAGCTTTAACAATAAAACCTGGAAGCTAATTGGTTTCTATGCAGAACTGCACCAGATTTTGCACTCTCCAGTTTTAGTAAATCAACCCCTTTGTGCTAGCTGCTCCTGGGAGTGAAATGATGTGCAGGAGGAAGGAAGATGAATAGTCTGCAAGCAAGGAATGTGCTGGAGGAGACTGAAGTAATATGTACAGGGAGTGTACATAGTTTGTCCCAATTAAGTTGCAATCTCTTGTGTATCCCATATTTCCTAATCCCTATCCAAGTTTTATCCCCTCAAATAAAACAAAACAAAGTGCATGGACTGGTTTCCTGACTCTGGATGTCTGAGAAAAGCGTGCCTGTCTGGGCAGGGTGACAGGTGAACCACAACACTCAGCAGCCCCTACGGGGGTACCGTTACACATAGATCTATAGTCAGACAATAAAGTTAACGGAAAAAAATAAATGTCCAGACTCGATGAACTACTCTGTCTTTTTCTGCCATCACTTTTCTATGTTTCTAACTGACCTGAAAGAAATAAGCTTCTCAGTGTACTAGCAGAATTCTTCTATTAGGAATGTTACATTAACAAAACCATCTGTACAAGTATAAACCCAAAGAGAAATTCTCTCACAATACAAAAAGAAAAAAAAAAACAAGTAGCCATTAACCACATTTAATGCAGTATTGGAAAAGATATAAAACGTAATCAAAGAGCTGAAACCCATCTTAACAGAGGATAAAATGCTTAGAGAAATCTTCTGACAACCCCCAATGCCGGCCTTCAGGCAACCACCCATCCTCAGACATAAATTAATCAGCAGGAAACATCATCCAGGGTAAAGGGACGCAAACAAGGAAACAAAACCTTGCAACAATAAATCCTGCAAACTGTGCAGCCACCTCAATCCATTAAAAGGTTACAAAAGACCCTTTAATATTGCTGGATCCTACAGCTGCACCTCCAGTAATGTGGTGTACTTTTTTCAATGAAACAAGTACAACCAGAGATGTTACACTGGTGAAATATGCCAGAAAATCCAGAATAAGAATGAATTTACGCAGACACATCATAAGAAAACATAAGGAACATGATTACTGCACATCTGTAGGGCATCATTTCTCACAACCCGATCACTGTATGGAAGATATGAATGCTTTGGTTCCTAAAGGGAACTCTCAAAATATCAATTGATCTCCCCCATCCACGCTAACTTGCGTGGATAGAGAAATCATTGCTGCCAACTATCATATTCAAGCAGCTGCAGCACCCCCGGCTGTCTTTTTAAAGGCCAGGTTCACCTTTTTCAGAAAATAGTCTATGCAGTCATGGGGCCCCAGTAGATATTAGGAAACTGTGCAGCTTTGTAAAACATTCATTAATTTTATTTTATGCCTGTAGGCCAGTGGTTCTCAACTCCAGTCCTCAGGACCCACTAACAGGCCAGATTTTAAGTATTACTTTGGGAAGATGCAGACTAGAATACTGCAATCACTGAGTAACAATTGATATCACCTGTGATGTATTTCAGTTATCCTGCAAACCTGGCCTGTTGGTGGGTCCTGAGGACAGGAGTTGAGAACCACTGCTGTATCCCCCCTGATCCCCCTGGAAGCCTGGCCAAAAAATTCCAGTTAGAAATCCTCACGTCTTGCCTTCTTGCTAGGAGACGAATACCATTGGACACTCACTCTCAGCATTATAGGAGTAAAAACAATTGATTTTGAATCCTAGCCACAAGGCAGCTGGAGATTGCTAGCCGGGATTTTTTTCCTCTAGGATTCCACAGGTGAACAAACATTTTAAAAAGCTATACAGTTTGTTAATAACTTTGGAGACACATTGACTGCATAGGCTATTATCTGGAAATGGTGAACTTAGCCTTTCGAGCAGTGGTTCTCAACTCCCGTCCTGACCAACAGGCCAGATTTTAAGTACTACCTTGGGGAGATGCAGACTAGAATACTGCAATCACTGAGCAGCAAATGATATCACCTGTGATGTATTTCAGTCACCCTGCAAACCTGGCCTGTTAGTGGGTCCCGAGGACAGGAGTTGAGAACCACTGCTTTAGAAGGTATCTAGGGTCAAAATGTAAAATTTTTATATTCCTTTTTACCTTGTATTTTGATTATTGCTAGCCTACTCCTATTAATCTGAGCAATCTGGAAGCCTAAAAAAATGTACTTTGTGAAAATCCCCACACATTTACAGCTCTGAATTCTGTGACATTTATTCACTATTCGCTGTGTGTAGGCACTGCTGTGAGTGTGAACAGAGCCTGCCTTCTGAGCTACAATGGTGCAGAGAGGAGTAGGAGGAGTTCAGAAGGTGGAGTCAGTGCAGGAATCCTTGCTTGCAGGCAGCAAGGTACCGTGGGTTATGTAGTCCTTAGAAATTAGAGGTATTCAGCAAATGAGAAGCTGCAAAGCATGCAGGGAATCCAGGAAGTTGTGGACAGAGATGACCAGCAGACAGACAGCACTCAGAACATGAAAGGAGATTTTTCAAGTAATCCTATATTAGATTGTCAAATATAACTATTGCTTGTATTCAGGGGAGGGCTGGGCTGGGGGACAGGGTGGCATTTGCCCCCCAGGCCACCCTAACTTACATTCAAAATGGCAGAGGCCGCTGCCTGCTCACACTTTTTTCTTCTTGTGGAGGAAGGAAGTAGGGGCCAGGGGCTCAGCCACCAGCTAACTGCAGGCAAAGGGGGGGTGCCCAGGGCCGGCCCTACCATGGATTCTGCTGGGCCCATTGTGCTGCCTCGGGGAGGGGGGCACCAGATTACATAGAGCGGGGATTTCCCACTTACAAAGTCCTACCTCCTGGACCAGCTTCTATGGGACTTCATATGACAGCGGCCGCGCCAGGTAAGCAGGAGATCCTCACTCTGTGTAATCCGGCGGCTCTTTTCTCCCTGCATTGCAGGCTGCATTGGATGCGCACTGGTGAGGCTGCATTGATGGACACTGATCAGGCTGCACTGATCAGGCTGTGCCGATGGGCACTGGTGAGGCTGCATTGATGAGCACGGATCAGGTTGCATTTGATGGGCACTGGTGAGGCTGCATTAATGGGCACTGGTGTGGCTGCATTGATGGACACTCGTGAGGCTGCATTGATGGGCACTGATGAGGCTGCATTGATGGGCACTGATGAGGCTGCATTGATGGGCACTGATGAGGCTGCATTGATGGGCACTGGTGAGGTTACATTGATGGGCACTGATCAGGCTGTATTGATAGGCACTGATGAGGCTGCATTGATGGGCACTGATGATGCTGCACTGATGGGCACTAGTGAGGCTGCATTGATGGGCACTGGTGAGGCTGCATTGGTGGGCACTGATGAGCTGCATTGGTGCATTATTTTTGTTAAACCTCCTTTGTTGCTATTAACATTAAATTGTGTTACCACGTTGTATCACATGTGTCTTGCTTCATAAAATCAATATCCGTTATAAAGCCAGGTGGGCATGGTTGGTGAGCTGATTCGGTGGTTCAATGGGCCACTTGACTGGATTTGCCCCATAGGCCTAAGGTTTGCAGCCCTCCCCTGCTTGTATTGCTATTACAATGCTGATGTTCTAAAAGTGCATGCTGTGACCATAGATCTCCTTTAAATCCAGCTAATACTTTCTAAGCAGTTACAGAAACAATTTTTTTCATTTTCAGATAAGGGTTTAATGGTTTTTAACGTTTTGAATAAAAGATGACCATTATCAGTGTTAAAATGTTTTTTCTCAACCCTCTGTTATTTTTGCTGGACAACTTGGTCTGACCGAGGAAGTTGCTAATAACAGATTTACGGGCAGGGTCAGCATTTAATGTCTAAACCGCTGGCAACAAAAGTGAGTACACCCCTCAAGTGAAAATGTCAAAATTGGGCCCAATTTGCCATTTTCCCTCCTCGGTGTCATCTGACTCATTAGTGTTACAAGGTCTCAGGTGTGAATGGGGAGCAGGTGTGTTAAATTTGGTGTTATCGCTATCACTCTCTCATACTGGTCATTGGAAGTTCAACATGGCACCTCATGGCAAAGAACTCTCTGAGGGTCTGAAAAAAAGAATTGCTGCTCTATATAAAGATGGACTAGGCTATAAGAAGAATGCTAAGACCCTGAAACTGAGCTGCAGCACACTGGCCAAGCCCATACAGCGGTTTAACAGGACAGGTGCCACTCAGAACAGGCCTCGCCATGGTCGACCAAAGAAGTTGAGTGCACGTGCTCAGCATCATATCCAGAGGTTGTCTTTGGGAAATGGATGTATGGGTGCTGCCAGCATTGCTGCAGAGATTGAAGGGGTGGGGGGTCAGCCTGTCAGTGCTCAGACCATACGCCGCACACTGCATCAAATTGGTCTGCATGGCTGTCATCACAGAAGGAAGCTTCTTCTAAATATGATGCACAAGAAACCCCGCAAACAGTTTGATGAAGACAAGCAGGCTAAAGACATGGATTACTGGAACCATGTCCTGTGATCTGATGAGACCAAGATAACCTTATTTGGTGTCAAGCGTGTGTGGTGGCAAATAGGTGAGGAGTACAAAGACAAGTGTGTCTTGCCTACAGTCAAGCATGGTGGTGGTAGTGTCATGGTCTGGGCTGCATGAGTGTTGCCGGTACTGGGGAGCTACTGTTCATTGAAGGAACCATGAATGCCAACATGTACTGTGACATACTGAAGTAGAGCATGATCCCCTCCCGTCAGAGACTGAGCCGCAGAGCAGTATTCCAACATGATAACGACCCTAAACACACCTCCAAGACGACCACTGCCTTGCTAGAGAAGCTGAGGGTAAAGGTGATGGACTGGCCAAGCATGACTCCAGACCTAAACCCTATTGAGCATCTGTGGGGGATCCTCAAACAGAAGGTGGATGAGCGCAAGATCTCTAACATCCACCAGCTCTGTTATGTCGTCATGGAGGAGTGGAAGAGGACTCCAGTGGCAACCTGTGAAGCTCTGGTGAATTCCATGCCCAAGAGGGTTAAGGCAGTGCTGGAAAATAATGGTGGCCACACAAAATATTGACACTTAGGACCCAATTTTGACATTTTCCCTTAGGGGTGTACACACTTTTGTTGCCAGCGGTTTAGACTTTAATGGCTGTGTGCTGAGTTATTTTGAGGGGACAGCAAATTTACACTGTTATACAAGCTGTACACTCACTACAATACATTGTAGCAAAGTGTCATTTATTCAGTGTTGTCACATTAAAAGTTATAATAAAATATTTACAAAAATTTGAGGGGTGTACTGACTTTTGTGAGATACTGTATGTCATCTTTTATTTTGCCAGCTGTTCCACTTTAAGCATGACCAGTAAATCATAAATACTGCAACGCTGTTCTGTCCAGTAGGTGGGGCTGCAGTGCCTTCCCAAAATTGCTCCCCTAACTGGTGCCTCTCTAAAAAACGATTAAATGTATCCATGTTCACACTCTGTAACTAAGTAGGGGGCTTCTTTTGTTGCGATGAGATACTTTCACCGTATACTGACCAGTGAAAGAGGCCTCAGACATTCCAGGAAAATGCATAAAATGCCGGCTTTAAGCTTAGTGATACAGTTTGTGATTACAACTCAAACTTTAATTTATGTTAACGTCTTTAAACCATGGTACACCTAACTTCATTAAGCCATATTTCTTCTCTTCCTCAAAATATACACATTTTTAATATGAACAATCTATGCTGATTGCATTGGATAATCCACATATTTTACTTTATTGTGACACTCTTCATCATTCATCATTTGAACATGGAGCTGATATACAAAAACCGTTGTGTGGAAATCTGGAGAAGTGGAGCAGGTACCTATAGCAATGAAATTCCAGTTAATAAATAAATTATAGTTGTGATCTGCCTGCTGGTGCTGACAGCTGGTCTTCTGTTATATAGTACAGTTGAATGGCATCATAACTGTTTAATTTTTTATACTGGGTATACCATCAATAGTATTTAAAGGGCAAGTCCACTGGTATTGGAGCTATGACCACACATATACAGAATTATCAATGGGGCTTCTCTGTGCTGAACACTGCTGTGGAAATGTACTCTTTTGGCTGCATTCACAGTAATACATACTTAAAGAATATCCAGTCATAAGTTATTTCAGACAGGCATTTACATACTTCTAACAATTTACACAGCACTTTACATTCAGTCCCTGCCAAGTAAAGATCCTATTCTCACATGCAAACTCTCAAGCTTACCCCTAACGCAGGTGGCCAGACACAATAGCTAACTTCTGTGTTCTTCATCTATAGCAGCCCCCTTTTCCATAAGACAAGCAGGCCTACTGATACTCGGTTGTCCCCAAGACTTATACACATTGCTATAGTACCTGGCTACAGCGACAGGGCAGGCGCAAACTGAGCAAAGCAAACAGGCAGAATGGTTCAATGGCAGTCCAGGTACAAGCCAGGCAAGGTTCAGAGTAGTCGTCGGGGTCCAATCCGTAGTAAAAATGAGTTCAGAGAATAGAGGTCATAAACAGGGAAATACAATCATAAAGCAGACAAACAGGGAGCTTGGAGCATGTGTTACAAATGCTAACACAAGCATGAGACTGCAGGCTTGGCTGGCTTAAATCTGGTTTGGTCTCCACCCAGAAACTGGCTACATCAATCACCTTGCAGGTGGACAGACAGACAGGGAAAATGCATCATAGCCAAAATCAGGATGCTAGAACCAGCAGCTATGATGGAGTAGAAGTGCTACAAGCTCCTGACAGATACATACTATGGCCAATCTGGACAGAAGCCGTTAGCCTACTGGCATGTCTTAGAGGAATGGGAGGAAAATCACACAAACGTAGGGAGAACAGGCAAACTCCATGCAGATATTGTCCTGACCAGGATTCAAACCAGGAGCCCCAGAGACACAATGCAGAAGTGCAAACGCTAAGCAATTCTAATGCCTCATAGCTGTCATGGCTTCAGTTGGTGGGTGCGGTTGCAAATATAGGGGCAATGATGGCACATCATAGGGGGTGCTGCTAAAAGACTTCTTGAATGCCAAAGATACAATATGTAAATCTAAAGGGTAGTTCAATGAACCAGTACCTTTTTAGTGCTAATTTCAGGAATCTCGTGCAGGAACTGCTAGTTCCTGTGAAGCAAGTGCTAATTCCTATGTGGTAAGTGCTAATTCTCACTCATTTTCATGCACAAGTGCAGGGTTGTGAGCACAAAAGACTAATTAGACGTGCAGGGGCAAGAATGTGGACGCCCATTAACATGCACGTGGCCGTGGCGCATGCATGCACGCGTGAGCACGCCCACAGATCCTGGTACCCAGCAGCCTATTTAAACTCAAGGTCTGCCTAGCCTCAGTGCTGGACTGTCTTCAGCTCTAGTTCCTGTATCCCTAGTTCCTGAACATCTGTTTACCTTGTCCTGACCCAACTATGCCTGACACTTTTCTTGGATTGCCCCTGCCTGTTATGTCTGCAGCACACCTAGCTATTAACCACGACTTGGACTTCTGACAACAATTCTGCCTCCTGACTCGGAACCTCGCTGCGACACGTTACCGTCTCCTTCTTGTTACTGACCTTGAACTTGAGTCTGATCCTGCACCTGTTTATCTGGCTACTGCTGAACTTAGCTTCTGACCTGACTTCATACTGCCACTGATAGGGTTCCTGTGTTTTCAAGCTTTAGTCCACTACTCCAGCTTCCCAGCACCTGCATGTTTCCACTGCCCTAGCAGTCTCTGTCTCCACTACCAGGGGCACTTGGACAGGAATTGCACAGGGAGCCTACCTCATTATCTTGAGCTCCACAGCCAGGTATGTTACAGCTGACATATCAGTTTGAGTGGACTGGTCCTTTAAAATGTAATGTTAGTACACTCTACAAATGGTTCTAAGAGTAGATTTGGAGAGTCACACTTGTAAAAAATAATCCATTATTGCATTCATATAATCACATTGGGGATTATGTGTAAAAACTGGAGCAAGGAAATTGTGAAAACTGGATTAGCCGCCCATAGCCACCAATCTAAATATATTTGAAGTAAACATTCTGCATATACTTTTATCACTTTGTGTTACAAATATAGGCCACCGTCCTTCTGCAGCCAGGGTAATAAATAATATTTGATTTGATTTAATGACAGCGTTAAGCTTTAAAAAGGCTATTCTTACAGAAATGAAATAAGAATGTGGATCAAAATCCACAGGCATATCAAAACTGAGTTGATTTCATGGAAATCTCAAATAAAATGCTTCCAAAGGAAAAGGCAGACCATCTGCAGCTTAGCCCCATGACAGAATCATCTACAATTCCAGGACTGTAAACAGCTGCCATAGAAATATGCAAAAGATCCAGATGCCAACGTAGGCATCCACATGGCATCATATTTGTTACTATGCAGAAATATCAATGTGCAGGATGGTCACACATCACATTAATAAAAAAAAAAATATTTTCTTCTGTTACATCAATATACACTGAATCTGAAATAGCTGCTGACTTATATAACATTTGCAGTTGGAGCAGATTTTTTTTTTACTATTACTGTAACAGAAAAAGTTTTGGAAATTAGCCCCACTAGCTGAAATAATGGATTCTCTGGGCTGTGTGTCCTGCCAAAACCCACAATGCATTGGATTCTGCACATATGACTCATGCCCTGCAATTAAAAAACCTGGAATAAACAATGAATATCTAACATAAAAGGCTGTACCTATTCCATGACCATAAACATGTGAATGATAGGCTCCACATATGATACTGACAAATAAAATAATTATTGGAAAACTGATATTATTTGATTTGTATTAATTCCATACATGAAACATGAAAAAAGCATGATCATTATGTTTTCAACAAAGGAAGACAATTGTTTCTATTCTATTTGTCTCTGATGGGAACTGTCATTTTAAAGCCCAACTGCAGCCAAAACTCTTTTTTAATTATTTTAGTTGTGAATAGAATGGGGAAAGAATAGTAACTTCCCGTTCCAATAATTTCCTTTGTTGATACATGGCAAAACAACAGATTTGACTTAATGGTGGCTTCTCCGGTAGCTTATAGTTGCCTTCCCTTTACTTCCCTGCAGCTCTGCTCAGCCCCCCAAGCCAAGAAAGCCAAGCTGAGGTTTGGAGCTTACACAGCACTGGTTAACAGTAAGAATACACAAAGAGAAAATTGTAAATACAAAATTTGAGAAAACTGGTGATTAGTGTGTGCTTTGAATCCAGTTTACTTTAGATTCAATAATGAATAGACAGTAATCCAACATTTTAAAAGGGCAAGATGTTGATTGGGACTGCTTGACCCACTTCCTACAACTGAAAGAGCAATCTCCTGTCTGTTACAACAGGCTTCTGGCTGATGGCACACCAAAATCAACTGTCACTTTGATATAGTCAACGATTCATGAACTTGTTCAAACCAATCTGCAGCATGTCACCAATGCCGAATTGGAGTCACCCCCAAATCTCTTCTATGTTTTCTCCTTCTTCTAATTAAAGCTGAACTTCTGGTACAATCCATAGGGTGCCTTCATAGGGTGCCTTGTATCATTTTTCAATGAATACAAAGCAATCATTGATTGGATGAGGTGGAGAGACTAAGTGGTGAATATCACAATCTCACTTTCACCCAACCAGAGAACACCCCTTATTAATTAAAGTGATTGTAAAGCCTCAAGGTGTTTCACCTTAATGCATTCTATGAATTAAGGGGTAAAACCTTCTGTGCTGCAGCTTCCCCAAGACCCCCCATTTTTCTTACCTGAGCCCGATCCGATCCACGGATGTGCATGAGTGCAGCAGCTCCAGCTGCTGTCTCTCTCCTCATTGGACAGATTGATAGCAGCAGGAGCCATTAGCTGCCGCTGCTGTCAATCAAATCAAGTGACACGGGAGCAAGGGGGAGGGGCCGAGTCCCGCCCTCTGTGTCAATGGACGCAGCAGTAGAACTCGGGAGCGAGCCTGCACTGGTGCCCCCATGGAAAGCCATTTTCCGCGTGGGGCACCAGATGCAGAGGAAGGGCCAAGAGCGCCGGTGGGGCACCCCAGAAGAAGAGGATCTGGGCTTCTCTGTGCAAAAGATTGCACAGAGCAGGTAAGAATAGGCATGTTTGTTATTTTTATGTAAACAAAATGGGGGTTTACAACCCCTTTAAAAAAAAGGCTTACAATTAATGATGGCAATGCCAAGCAAGCGACTAGCTATGGGCATTATGCAATGATGCATCTGCTCAACACAGGACCCTGAAGATCGCAGCAATCACTGTAGTAGTGCTGACTATTACAGTGACTGTCAGCTTCCCCAGCAGCCCCTCTGGTAAGTATGCATACTTACATTGTGACCCGCTGAACCATTGTATATATATATATGCAATAAAAATAATACCCAGAGTTCAGCTTTAAGCTATCATATTGTTTTATGTTTATTATTTTATCTCATATTTTTTATATACAGTATGTACCTTGCATTGCTGGGGTCCTGAGTTCAGTTGCTATCAGGTACTCTATTACCTAGGAATTTGTGATAAGCCACTGCTATAAATCAGTAATAACAATCCATCTGTTTATAGTACAAACACACACACAATATGCTATCTGCTAACACACACACACATATATATATATATATATATATATATATATATATATATATATATGTGTGTGTGTGTTAGCAGATAGCATTTTTCTGTTTTAGAACATTTAGTTCTTGTCTGAAAATAGCCTGTGTTTTCAAGAGGACGCTTTACTTGCTCAGACACAATGCTGTGGGCAGGCTATTGTCTGTATTGCTGATGCACCTGCAGTATTATTTGTAACCATAGCAGTGTTCTATGCATTGGAGAACGTCAGGGTTTGAGATGCGGGATCAGTTTTCTCTCTTTGTCTCCAGCGAGGTATGTCACAGCTGTTTATGTCTGAGCACTGACTGTCAGATCTTTGGCAAATGAATGTGTCTGGAGATGATCACTGCAAAGAACAGTTTTGAACATTTTTTTTTTTTGCAGAATAATTATTTTCCTCTAAAAAGTATGGTTTTTATTTCCTTTCTGTGCCAAGTTAAATAATTACTATTCCTGAACATTTAGATGGCTTAACAAGGACATTTAAAGGGTAAATTCATGCAAAGCTCCTTCATTTTGGGGAGCTCAAAATGGCCAAATCACCAGTTTGTTTTTTAGTATCTCAAACTCCAGCCATAGGATCTCTGCACTAAATGACCATCTCTGTCTACTAGTCAAAGTAGTTACAAGAGGGATTTAAAAGCATATCTAAACCCAAAAACAAAAATGTATCATAATGCAGGTAACAGTCCCTTTGATGTGGTGGCTACATATATTTCTGGTAATCCTGTAAATAACACACTTCTTGTCCCTGGGTGTCTATGCTCACTCCTCCACTGTATCTATGGAAGGAGCCACAGTTGTCACCCAGGTTGAACTACAAATATGTCTGTCATCTTTCATTTCCATTACATGGTGGGGAGATTAATATTATAGAAGAAAGATAACATGTTTTTGTTTTCATTTCAGCTCACGGGTGACAAGGACACCTCATTCTTGACAAGATTAACAGGTATTTTTATACTTGCTGAAAATAAAAACGAATGTAATCACCACAGGTCTCATGAACAGCCCATTATTACATTATTGGGTTTAGTTATCCTTTAAGATGCTGTTTACACTCTTCCTATTGGGCTATTTTTGGCTGGAGTGGGCATTGATCTAATGTCTGCAGGGCAAATCTTGGAAGCCTGCAACATATACAAACCAATCAGGATTAGCACCACTTTTATCTGCCCCTCTTACCTGACAGTTTACCTTTGCCAGGCTTCATGTTTGTTGGTATAGAGTGGAGGGGAGATGAGGCGTTCTTTATCATGGAGAGGAACTATAAAGATCAGAGCTAGCTTTTAGACTTTATGATTATTTTCATCATTGGTGGTATCCTTTCAAAAGGCAAGGTCAGCAATGGCAGCCTCTATATTACTATGGTTAGATTTCCTTAAAGCGGAACTTTACTCAAATGGGGAAGTTCTGCTTGTTGGCATCCTCCACCCCTCCTCTGCCACGAGGCACTTTTTGGGGGAGGGGGAGCATGGCTTCACCACAAAGCTTCCCTGCCGGTTTCCCTTAGTTAAGATGCCTGCGGATGGACCCGAAGCAGACTGAAGAATCAACTCAGGTGAGCACATCGCTGGATCCTTGGAAAGGTAAGTGTCCTTATATTAAATGTCAGCTGCTACAGTATTTGTACCTGCTGACTTTTAATTTTTGGCGGGGAGACTAGAGTACAACTAAAGGCTCCTATATGGTAATCTAAATAAGTACCAAAGACAATTACTGTGCAAAGCACAAGCCTCAAAGTAAACAAGTTGTGGTGCATTCTCTCTTCAACGCTGAACTCTGCTGCGACAGCGGGGAGAGAGCACACCGCGCATGCATGAAGCTTTGAACATGGGAGAGTACTCACTCCTTTGACAATGGGGGCAAGCACCCATCGAGCAACAAGGTAGGATGGGGCAATGCTAACCATTAGCCAGGCTTCAGGGGAGGGGAGCACAAACAGCCTGCTATTATTATGCTAGGTCATTTATTGACTAATTACTGAAGTGAGGATATGGATGACACCCTCAAAGCCTGAACTTCCAAAAGTAAGTCAGCAGTGGAAGCTCCCATAAGAAATGGGATGCTTCTTTACTAAAAAAGTTATGCTTAACTGAACAGATAACATAACACCTTGTATTTTTATTGCCAGCAAAGTATTTCATAAAAGATTAATTGAGAAGACAGCTATAATGAGGAATGCAATGTGCTTTGTTCTCTGAGACAGCATAATATTTTATTGGCTTATCTATATATTAGAATTTATTGGCTGAAATATGCTGGCTCTGGTTGCTTCTTATTACAGAGAGGAACTATAGGAATTGGAGCTGAATTTTACATTTTCCAATCAATTTTCCTCCTTAGCAGGTTTTTTATTCTTAACCGATCCAGCCGTTACATTTGAGCAGAAGGGATTGGAATGATATCCACACAGTTGCTGAGTAATTGATTTTTTTATAGTGTTTCAAAGATGGCAGCAAAACCACTCACTGCAACCAATTTTCCTTTAAAAGAAACCCATACTGAGAAAAAAAAAAGTAGGTTACCATTGCTGACCTCCTTCTGAAAAGAATAATTGACTGGCTGTGATGCTGAGCCAATGGCTTAAAAGTGGAACTTCTGCTGATTGGATTCCTCCCCCCCTCAGGTGTCACATTTGGCCCCTTTCGGGGGGGAGGGGGAAGAGGACACCTGTCTCTGGCCGGCCGCCGCTGACGTCAGCAGCCCGACTCCCTCCTCCCTCTGCTCCTGGCCAATAGCAGAGCGCAGCAGAGCCTTCCGCATGCGCAGTAAGGTGCCCAGCGTGAAGCTGTAATGCTACACTTCCGGGTTCCCTTACCCGCAATGGACGCGGCTGCACCCGACCCCCGATCCGAAGATCGGCGGTGGGTGCCGACATCGCTGGACTCCAGAACAGGTAAATGTCCTAGTATTAAATTATGTGTAGCTGCTGACTTTTAATTTTTTTTTTCCCTGGCGGACCTCCGCTTTAAATATTTTCTAAAACACTGACCTGGAACAAGTATGCACAATGGAGAGAATGAATGAGGCCAGGATTCTTAGACCCCATACACGCTATTAGATTTTCTGCACATTTTTGTCTTCAGATTTACCAAATTCATGTAGTGCAAGGGCCTGCCTGATTGCATACAAATTAAAACTCCTAAGGTTTGACCTCATATTACATGGTTTTGGTAAATCTGAAGACAAAAATCTGCAGAAAATCTAATAGTGTGGAATAGTGGGGAAGAGCAATAGAAATTATTTTTTTGAGTTATAAAAAAGTGTTGTACCATTCCGATTGGCCATGGGATCTGCTCACAGATCCCTTTCTGATTAGAATGGACATGCCCTTAAAGCGGAGGTCTGCTCACCCTGAAGAAATTAAAAGCCAGCAGCTACACATACAGTAGCTGCTGACTTTTAATAATAGGACACTTACCTATCCTGGAGTCCAGCGATGTTGGCACCGCAGCTGATGTTATCATCAGATGTGGAATGCTGCCGCCACCATTGCCGGTAAGGGGTCCCGACAGTGAAGCATAATGGCTTCATGCCAGGCCCCTACTGTGCATGCACGAGACACCAATGTGCTCTCCTACTGGCGCAGCGGCGGGGGAAGGAGGAGGGAGCCGAGTTGCTGATGTAATTTGCCGTGACTCAGTCTCCCAGAAGTGGGGATAGGGTAGGCTTTGGTTCAGAGTGCTAAAACGATATAGTCAAGACAGCCAGGAAACATTTTAGCATTTGTAGATGGAAGGGTCAGCAATGGCAGGTCCCATACTTTCTTTTTACTTGTCTAATACTTTTACACTGGGGTGGTGGGGACAATAGCAGTAAAGCGCCACTAGTCTTAGTGCCAGAAGGGGTTAAAAGCTCCCGCTTAGCGCTGCTTTCAAATCACTTTTAAGGTGCTTTGAAAGCGGTGCCCATTCATTTCAATTGGAGGGGCGGTGTATACACCGTTCCCGCACAGCCCCAAAGATGCTGCTTGCAGGACTTTTTTTCCTGTCCTGTAAGCGCACTGCCCCAGTGTGAAAGCAGTCGGTCTTTCACACTGGAGAGACAGTTTTCAGGCGCTTTACAGGCACTATTTTTAGCGCAAAAGCGCCTGAAAAATGCCTCAGTGTGAAAGGGGTCTAAAGTCTGGTGGTTTATTGAAGAGAGAGGATAAGCATGAAAGCCCTGGAGCCTGCTCCTCCAAAAATGAGCCAGCGGTGTGAGCTCCTAAATTTCTGTATTGGTTTACTTTAAAAGAAAAGGACTTCTTCAATCATTATTAAACAAACAGGTAACATAACAGATCCTGTTTTTAATGCACAGAAAATGAACATAATGGGGAATGTAACATTCCTTGTTCTCTGAGGCAGCATTGTGTTTTAATGGTTGAAATATGCTGGCTCTGCCCTTGGAAATTGTTTTAAAATGTTGGCAAATATAAAAAAAATAGATATCAGTAGCTGTGAGAATGATTTGTAGAGATGCCGAAGAAATGGGATGACTATTGAAATAACCCCCTTTATCAGACCGAGACAAATTTAGTCTCTGTGTGGGCCTGGCATCCTCTGTGACTACTCGTCTGTTGTTTGAAAATGTTTGATTGGAAACATCTGTGTGATTTCCCCTTAATACGACAAGATAATTTTAGTATATTTAGCCCTCTGGAGAAGGAATGGCTGCTCGATATGAAGCGGCCTATCTCCGGCCTTATCTGGGCCTCATGTTCTGAGCTTGTCTCCAGCATCAATAGTAAACATACAGCTGGGTTGTAGCTGACTAATGTCTTCTGAGGACTCTCCAACAGTGGAACATGTTTTTTCATTTCATCCTAGAATTATTTGGTCAGAATGGTTACAAATTTACTGAATCTCTCACAGTCCCTTAAAGTGGGCCTTTCATTAAATATAAAGCCTCGTACACATGCGTTGATTGTTAAACAACCGATTGTCCAACTTTTGTCCAAATTGGCTGTTGGCGGTTTTGTCTAGCGTACTGAAGTAATCGGCCAACAAAGCCGAATGTAGTGACGTGCTACAAGCGTATAAAGACGAAGTTCAGGTGAATATGATTTGTGAATTAGGAACACAGGTTTACACGACCAAACACTTCCTGGATTCCGAGTATGCGTGTTTGCACTTCAAACTTTTTGCTGGACCAACTTCTGTACACACGAGCCAACAATTGGCAACACCTTGTTGGCCAACAAAAGTTTTCTAGTCTTGTCAGCCAACTTCTGTTGGACAATAATTGGAAATTGGCTGTTGGATCGTGCATACTAATGGTCGGACTATCGGACAACAGGCTGTTGGACAACCGTTGTTGGCCAATTATTGTACCATGTGTATGGGGCATTAAAGTCTGAGTATACTCCTGATATGCCTCAATATATGGCAGCAATAGTATTATTTTTTAAAAGCAGTATTTTTTTATAGGAACATAATAAACTGTGTTTTGTTTTTTTACTGCCCACCATACATATACATGATCTGACACTTCTGGGTCTGGGACAATCACACACAGCGGGAGCCTAGCGGCGGGTAACCTTGGACTCGATGTCTTCTGGCACCCACCGATTATACAGTACACTGGCAGAGAGGTAATCTGCTTATGTAAACAAGATTGTTCTCTGGATCACACTCACGAAACATACGTCCAGCAAATCCAGTATTGTCCTGCTGCAATCCCCCGATCCATGTGCTGTTTACAGCATCGTTCTTCATCTTCTTCACTTACATCATCAGGGCCACTCTCTTTTTTGGGTTCTTGCACCCGGCTTCCTAATAACAGGCATGCAGTGCACATCAGGGTGATGGCTGCAAGAAACTGGGAGAGAGACCTGGGCCCCTGATGATATGCAGTGGTGAATGCGCTGTATAAACCCTAAGACCCCTGGGATGTATGATTTCAGTATCCCAGGAGGCTGGAGGCCATTGGGACATCACTCTTATCTAGGCAAGAATCCTGTAAGTGCCAAGAGGGAACAAGAAGAAAAGGGTATTTAAAAAAATATAATTATTAACAAATAAATTAAAAGTTCATTATAAAAAAGTAATAAAGCAAATTTAAAAAAAGCTAATAAGTGGAATTAAAGGCAAAAAAATTGTACCTTAAATCTAATGGTCCGATGCCTGAGAGATCCCCACATCTTCTCCCCAGCTTCTTCCAGGTACCAGTCTTTGTCCACCTTGATTGGCCAGCACAGGATGATTATACTTCTGTACATGTGCAAGAGAACAGTCATACTGGCACACAGGTAGTTTGCTTGCATGTGCAGCACATTGCACATTCTACAGGAGATTGCGAACAGGTAGGTAAGAGTATTTTATTGCAGCATGACTGTTCGCAATATTTTATTTTTAAACTTCCACTTTTCAAGTTCCACTTAAGGAATAAATAACAAATAAACAAAATTAAAAAGATTCATATATATTTATTTGAAAAGAAAGATACTTAAAAAAATGATAAAAAGGTATGTAGCACCCTCCTAGATAGGTTGCTAGGTTGTTAGGTAAATTTAGTTTTAGCTCCTCTGTAGTCAGTGGAGCATTGTTAATTGCCTCTGGCTGTCCTGGTTTTCACAGGCTGCAAGCTGGATTGCTCTCTTCTGCCTTCTAGAAAACTGTGGGTTGTTCTGGAACATAAGTGTTGAGCAATGCAAGTGGCCAACATTAATACTTATACTGCTTCAGCCAATCGCTGGGAGAGGTGGCTGGATGGGGGTATAAATAGTCTGAATTGCAGAACAGCAGGGGCTACCTGCCAAGGGATTCCATCTGTTTAGGTAGAAGGCGGCTACCCCTCACCTCAAGCCGCTGTTCATTAAAGTTCCAGCTAGGACTTGCTGGAGGAGACCTATTACCTTTGAAGTTACTTTAGCTCTGCTCAAGAATCCTGTCCTGTCTGGAGAGTGTTAACCTCTCCCTTACTGGAACATGTTCTGCTGGTATTGGAAGGAGGCATTCAGTTACTCAAAGGATATTGTGAGTACTGATCTGACCTGGGATTTTCTCTTTTGTGACTGAGCACAATTGAGATCACTGGGCCGTGTAGTTCCTCTCCAGAGAGGTACATACTGACCAGCCCCCTCTAGTTTGTAAAAACTGTTTGCTAAGCTGGAGCTATGTAGTTTCTCTCCTGAGAGATTCATACTGTCAGCCTCTTCAGTGTTATTATGGGAGAACTGTTCTTTAACCTGGAAGTCAAGTAGTTCCTCTCCTGAGGGGTGGTTACATACCTCTGGCCTTTACTATTCTCTCACAAGAAGATTTTGTTCTGAGTTTGGCAGAAGACATCTGTTCCTGAAGTACATCTATAGTAAGTGTGTCTTCCGGTTTGTACATAGTTTTGGAGCATCCCATACTATTCCCTATCCAAGTTACCCAAAAATAGAAATAAACAAAAAAAAGGAAAATACCCCTAGACAGTAAATTGAACCAATTGGAGTGACTGTTGTGGTGTGCCTGGCTGCCTCTGCACTACTCTGGAGAGAACCCTGGGACCAAATCAGCAGGCCCTTAGGGGGGTGAGCACTACATGTGGGGGCTCATCTGGGATTCCTCAGTTCTGCAAGCAAATTACCAAGACACAAAACCCACAGCTGCATTTCTCCCTCTGTGCCAGCACGGTTAGTCTGCATGCTACCTGGCTGGGGGGACGGAGGGGAGGCCACAGCCAGCTCTTCCAGCCACTCGGTACTTCCAGCGGCTGGGGGAGGGGGATAAGATTAGCGAAAATAGCGGCTGGGGAAGAGAGTGCCTGGCTGCATGTATAATTGTGAGAAAAACTGGGGTGTAGGAGTGCAATGATGAAAAGTGGGCAGGGAGGGTCAAGATCCACTTTAAAAAGCAGTCATTGAGCTCCAGTCAAATGACTCTCTAGGCTGAGATGATGTCATCAGTCTGCTGCAGGCAGGGAGAAGCATTTTTTCAGTCTCCTCTCCTGGGAGCTTGTTCGCTCCACGGCCCTTAAGCTCATTTTTCTGAACACCACTGTACACCGTACTGTTCAGTGTAAACATGGCACATATAAGACAATTGTTCACACCATCAATCTGCAACAATGTTCAGAAAAATGCAACTCAAAAGTTATGGTTTGAACAAGTAATGATCTGACTGTTACATTGTAACAAGCCACAGGTGAGGATAGCCAAGAACTGCACAGTCAGCAGGATTTACATGACTGTATCAACTCTTAGGTCAGGATGTAGATGTGACCCTGGGTGAAGCCTGGACTAAGATGGCACAATCCTTGTGAAGAAAAAAGCAGATTATGGCATTGTCAGGGGAGAACTGTGATCTCAGAAAGAGGCAAAAAAAGGAAAATAACATATCTGATGCAAGGTCCACTTCAAATCTACCAATAATAAGAAGGTGATTCTCCCAACTTCAACTAGCTTAAGATTATCCCTACCAGTGAGGTCTGATCCTTCACTCGTCCATGGAGCTCACAATCCAAAATACTACACATACTTCATTAGCAGCAATGGGCAGAGACTGTGGTGGGTCCTGACATTGGAGCACATTGTGCACAGGCATTGCTCTCTGCCCCAAGGATGAAAGAATCAGAACTGACAGATCAGTACATGTGTTCTGTCGCTCACAGCTGGAAGGACCTGAATCTTTATTATTGTGCCGCTCCAGCACTTTAGTGAGGTTACAATTTATTTTTAACCAAAGCAAAACATTTGAAAAAGTTAGAACAGCTTGTGCTTTGCCTTAGGAGCTAGTATATAATGCCATGCGAGGTCAGTGTGTGACACATTTGTTATGTGTTTACCATGATTATATTGCATTAACCTTGTATTCAAGTAGCTGGTATAGAGGAATAACAGTTGACTAGCTGATATTAAACTTATTAGGTCGGACCACTGTATTGGTCTTGGGTTGGGTTCACACTACACTGTTGGGTTAATGCATTTTTTTTACATGAGTTGTGCGTTCATTCTCAGTGGCACCCCAACTCACAAATACTAAATGAAGGAAAATCAATTGATTATCTCACGCTAACAGCTGCCGACAATTGAATCCAATGGTTGAGTACAATAGCGCTGCTGAACAGTGACTGCATCTTATAGGACACAGTCATCATGTGGCCACCTAGCTAAGTCAATTTTTTTAACCACTTAAGGACTGGAAGGATTTCCCCCTTAATGACCAGAATTTATTCATCAGTTTAGGCCAATATATATTCTTCTACATATTTTTGGTAAAAAAAAAATCGCAATAGGTGTATATTAATTAGTTTGCGCCAAAGTTATCGTGGCTACAAACTATTGGATAGATTTAGGGACTTTTGTTTTTTTTATTTTTACTGGTAATGGTGGTGGCGATCTGAGATTTTTAGTGGGACTGCAACATTGTGGACATTATTACATTGATCAGTGCTATAAAAATGCACTGATCAATGTATGAATGACACTGGCAGGGAAGGGGTTAACACTAGGGGGCGATCAAGGAGTTAAGTGTGTTCCCTGGGTGTGTTCTAACTGTAGGGCGGGGTGGGTTTACTGGGATATGACAGAGATCGCTGTTCCCGATCACTGGAAACAAATGATGTCTACCATGTCATCTGGCAGAATGGGGATCCGTCTTGTTTACATAGGCATGTCGTCGTTCTGCCTCTGTATACAATGATCGCGGGTCGCCGGAGGACACTGAGTCCTCCAGACCCGCGGGCGGGTGTACCCACTATACCACATGCACAAACCAGTGTATTATGATGGCGGTTTTATTTACTTAGTATTTTTAAAAAAAGTGTTTGCTCCCAGTGTGATTATTAGAGCTGCACTTATTTCACATGAACAGATGAAGATGAACAAAAATATATACACATAATGTAGAACAGGGGTCTACAAACTTTCTAAACAGAGGGCCAGTTTAATGTCCTTCAAACTTTAGCGGGGATGGATGTTGGTGTCAGTAGGAAGAATAGTACCCCATCATAGGTACTGGGAGGAATAATATCCTATTAATGGTGTCAGTGGAAGGAATAGTACTCCATCATTGGTGTCATTAGGAAGAACAGTACCCTATCATTGGTGTTATTTGGAAGAAAAGTGCCCCATCATTGGTGTCAGTAGGAAGAATAGTACCCCATCATTGGTGTGAGTAGGAAGAATAGTACCCCATCATTGGTGCCAGAAGGAAGAATAGTACCCCATCATTGATGTCAGTAGGAAGAATAGTGCCCCATCGTTGGTGTCAGTAGGAAGAATAGTACCCCATCGTTGGTGTGAGTAGGAAGAATAGTACCCCATCATTGGTGTCAGTAGGAAGAATAGTACCCCATCATTTGTCAGTAGGAAGAAGAGTGCCCCATCATTGGTGTGAGTAGGAAGAATGGTGCCACATAGTCAGTGTCAGTGGGAGGAAGAATAGCTTGCATCAGTGGGATAACTAGTGCCCCAAGGGCCGGTTAAGGCAAGCAAAGGGCTGCATCTGGTCCCCCAGGCCGTAGATTGGAGACCACTGCTGTAGAACAAGTGCACTACCAGATAAATAATTAAAATAAATATTTTTTTTGCAATTATTTAATGTTATCCGGTAGCACACTTGTTCTATGTTTATACATTTTTTAAATTGACTTTTGTCAGGCCAGATGGTGCTTGCAGGGTCACCCACATTTTGAATTTATGCCAATTCAGCAGAAATCACCCGAAAATTCAAGCTGCGTATCACATGCCTGACGAAGGGGTCCTGCGTGACTCCAAAAGGTTGCCCTGTCTTGTTTGTGATGTGATCATACTTCAATAAAAAAACGATTGGATTCAACTTGAAGATCCGGAGTGTGCTGGCAAATTTCTCCACTGGGATCTGGCAACACCTCACCCACACCATATCCTTCTTGTCCGCCTCCCATGTTCTTGCCCCAATCGCTGGGGGGGGGGGGGTAGAGCTGTCCCAACTACAAGGACTTAGCTGCTTGGAAAGGGTAGAAATATGACCACCACCATCTTGGCGGCTGGCGGACCAACGAGGGCAGAAGCACAGCCCCTCTGGCTGGCCTGGATCCAGGGAACCCATACTCCTCCCTCAGAGCCATGAAGCAGTTGTGGAGGGGGGTTGAAAGTTTTGCCGCAACAATCTTGATAACTGGTTGACCAACAAGGGAGGAAGAACAGTAGCTGACATTTTGTTGACTAGCCAGCCTGGATCCAAGGAACCCATACTCCTCCCTCAAAGCCATGGAGCAGCCTCACACACCTGGGGGTTGAAAGTTCTGCCACCACCATCTTGGTAACTCGTAGACCAACGAGGAAGGAAGAACATTGGCTGCCATTTTGTTGACTAGCTGGTCTGGATCCAAGGAACCCATACTCCTCCCTCAGAGCCATGGAGCAGCCTCACACACCTGGGGGGGGGGGGTTGAAAGCTCTGCCACCACCATCTTCGTAACTTGTAGATCAACGAGAAAGAACAGTGGCTGCCATTTTGTTGCCTAGCTGGCCTGGATCCAAGGAACCCATACTCCTCCCTCAGAGCCATGGA
Source organism: Glandirana rugosa (assembly GCA_018402905.1). Classification (NCBI taxonomy): domain Eukaryota; kingdom Metazoa; phylum Chordata; class Amphibia; order Anura; family Ranidae; genus Glandirana; species Glandirana rugosa. Next base: position 1,776,893 of record BLSH010042062.1, on the reverse strand, counting down.
GCAGCCTCACACACCTGGGGGGGTTGAAAGCTCTGCCACCACCATCTTGGTAACTGGTAGATCAACGAGAAAGAACAGTGGCTGCCATTTTGTTGATTAGCTGGTCTGGATCCAAGGAACCCATACTCCTCCCTCAGAGCCATGGAGCAGCCTCACACACCTGGCGGGGGGTGTTGGAAGCTCTGATATCTGTTCTCCTACACATCACCGTGAAGGTGTGTAAATTGCAAAAAGAATATCAGTGGCCTTCAAAAAAATAGGAATGCAGCTGTATTGTGTGCATGGCATACGCTAAGGATTGGTTTACCCATGTGCGGGTTTGCAGTCCGACGCATTTCTGTTTACCGGTTCAGGTGCAAACTTTTATCTGAATTCACACCTGAACCGGACCCTAAAATGCACAGGACCCTTTTCAAAACCGCACCATGGCCGCCGCGCACATGTGAACCGGCTCCATTGAAAGCTGGTCACGTTCTGCGAATTGGATGCATCCAACCTGCATATATGTGGGCCAAGCCTTATCTACATTTGATTTCTAATTAACCTCATGTGCGCCGGAAGCGCAAAAACGCCCAGATCTTCTCTACAGCGCGTGCACACATAGCCCTGAAGTTGTGAGGTGTGTGGAATAGCGCAGTGTGACGCGTTCCAACGCACATTGAACATTGCAAATATAACGCAGCCGAATCGCTGGCACCTAGGCATGAATGGGCGTCCAATGGAAAAACAAATGGCGAATCCCCCCAGTCCATTGGCTGCTTGTTGGGATGGATGACGTAGAAGGTGCATGTCTGCAGATATGTATTCTTTATTGAAGCCAGCAGCAGTATGGAATCCTCGTCTCCCTTCCTATAGGAGTCCGCCGTACACGACCCGTACAAACACCATGTGACCGGGGAAGTCGCCGTCACCTCGCTCCTCGGGGGTATCTGAGGTCTTCCCAGGAAAGAGATCACAGCGTCTCACATCGGCTCTCCGCACGCCAGCAGCCCATTGGACGGTGTCACGGTCCCGGCTTCTGATTGGACGGCACAGCAGACGAGCAGCTCGCTGCGCCCGGCTCGGGTGTGAGGGGAGACCGCACTCTTTTCCATGTTATAGTGGAGGAGTCTGGCGGAGGGACACAGTCGGCGCCGCTTGTTGGTGTCCAGACAGCCGGAGCATCGGGCGGAGCGCTCTATGTGTGAGTAGTGCTCTGTAGTGTCAGGCTGTGAGGGGGACACGGGGGCGGGGCTGGGACACATTGGGGCGGAGCTGGGGTGACGTGGAAGGCGGCATCCCCGGCCTCCCTGTAGACGCGCGTGCTTGTGGCTTGTCTCTGGCAGCCGCTGGGTGGTGTAGAGTTGTGATGTCATCAGCTCACCGCCAGGGTGTATGATAACATTCCCACATGGCTTGTGCCCTCTCACATCCCTCACCACACTGCAACTCTTAAAGGGTAACTTCACCTTTTCACATACATTCAAATATTGAACTATCTGCAGCTATCCTGGCCACCCCTCTAGACTCCACTCTACATGATGCCCCTTGCTGCCAGTGACTTACTCACTTACCCACCGGAGCCCTTTTTTACATTTGTTGGTTACAAGTTAAAAACATATTTTTTTTGCTAGAAAATTACTTAGAACCCCCAAACATTTTATATATATTTTTTCAAACACCGTAGAGAATAAAATGGCGATTGTTGCAATGCTTTTTGTCACACGGTATTTGGTCAGCGGTCTTTCAATCGCAATTTTTTTGGAAAAAATTCACTTTTTTGAGTTAAAAAATAAGACAACAGTAAAGTTAGCACAATATTTTTGTATATTGTGAAAGAGGATGTTACGCCGAGTAAATAGATACCATACATGACACGGTTGAAAACTGCGCACAATTGCAGAATGGCGACAAAGTCCGGTACTTAAAAATCTCCATAGGCGACGCTTTAAACAATTTTAACGGTTACCAGGTGAGAGGTGCAGAGGAGGTCTTTTGCTAGAATTATTGCTCACACTCCGGCGATCGCGGCGATACCTCACATGTGTGGTTTGAACACCGTTTTCATATGCGGACACGACTTACGTATGCGTTTTCTTTGCTGCGCGAGCTCGCTGGGACAGTGGCGTTTAAAAAAATTTTTTTATTATATATATTTTTTTTTTTTAGCACTGTTCCTTTAAAAAAAAATTCTAATAACATTTATTGCTATCACAAGGAATGTAATATGTGGTGATAGGTACTCTTTATGGAGGGATGGGGGGTCTAAAAGACCTCCCATCCCTCCTTTGCTCTTCACAGTATTCAGATCACCAAAAACTGTGATTCTGAATACTGTCATTTTTTTTAAAACCGGCACCGTTGGCCGCCGAGTAAACCGGAAGTGACGTTGTGACGTTGCTTCCAGAATTTGACGAAGGAGACCCGATCGGAGCCGATTACGGCTTCATTCAGGTCTCCTTCTAGCCGGCGCACGCGCCGGATCGTAGCTCTGGTCATCCGGTGGGGCGGGAGGCCGGAGAAGACCAGCTGAAAGTGGCGGAAAGGGGGATGTCTCCCCCCGCCCCCTGGGATAACGATGGAGCGGCTCCCGAGCTGGATCGGCCATTATCACCAGATAGCCGACCGCCCGCTCTAAAAACCGGTACCGGGATATAGCCTGCAGCTGCAGGCTATATCCCGATACCTCCACAAGAGCCGCTGTATATATATGGCAATTCACGTTAAGTGGTTAACACAGCCCCAGAATGAGTATCCATTATAATGCTTGAAATGGCAAGCGTTCATTGGTCAGCATGACCATGTGACTAAGCTGACCAATGAGAAGATCTCCTTTGTTCAGGGGCCCTTACCTGAAGAAGAAGCCTCAGGTACACTTCTTATTGGCCAGAAAGGTCATGTGATCACTCTAACCAATGACAAGTGCTTCTTTTTCTGAGGTACCTTACCTAAAGGAGAAGCCTCAGGTATGCTTCTTATTGGCCAGAAAGGTCACGTGACCACACTGGCCACTGAGAAGTGCTTCTTTCGTCTGAGGTACCTTACCTGAAGAAGAAGCTAGAGACCTGCTTCTCATTGGTCAAAATGGTCATGTGGCTGCACTGACCAATGACTGCTTACCTTGGATACTCACTCCGTGTGTATTGTGGTGCACTGAACACTACACGGCGGCACAGGGTATCTCGGCTGCTATGGGTAGCAATATTCCGAAGGGGTGTCCATGATATCAATTTCCCCTGAAAGGTGAACTTATCCTTTAAAGCTGAAAGTATAACTAAATGCAACTTTTTTTAATATGTAGTTTTGGATAGAGTGGAGGGGGGCTAGAATTCCTGTCAGGAAGCCTCTCTGCTTGTCCCATGACATTTATCTCCAAGAATGAAAGTGAAATAAAATCCCAATATTCATGTTGTCACCAGAAGAGGAACAGAGGGAAAATCCTCCAAGGATTGGTGACTACCAGGGATTCCCTCATTTTGGAAGGTTTTCCTCTTATTTCCTGCTGTGGCTATAGGACAGGAAGTGAAGGGAAATGAGACACAGATGGCAAAACAAACTGGCCGGGGTTATAACCTCCCCTTATCCTATTCAAAATGGGAAAAGTGTTTGCCTTCTTACTTATTTGAATGCCAGGTAATGTAATTTCATTACACAATTATATTAGTCCAGATTGGCACAATGTAAGTATGGATGTCTGATATCTGACAGACCTCTGGGAAAGCTGATAATCAGTGTAGTAGTTGGCGCTGCCACAGTGATAGCAGTGATCTTCCAGGTCCTGTGCCAGCTGCTCCCCTCAGGGAATTGCTCGCTCTTCACAGCCCCCATTCATAGAACACCCTGAGTTTTTTTCTTTTAATGAATACAAGGCATTCTCTGATTGCACAAGGTAGAGAAGAGGGGCAGTGATGTCACAATTAAAGTGGAACTGAAGTTCTGCTCTAAAGCTGGCCATACATTATACAATTTTCTTGTTCTGTTTCCTTTAGATTTACCTTCAACTATGAAGTGCAAGGGCCTGCCTGTCTCCATACAAATTGAAAGTGTTTAGGCTTGTCCTCATATTATATGGCATCCCAACTGTCCATGTTTCTTCCTCATTTGTCCCTCATTTTGGTCTGATCTATATAGTTGTATATAAAATGCTTATCTCTCAAAAAATGTTTCCCAGTGTTAAACCTTTCATCCAATTTATAAATTGCTGCATTTGCAAATTCCAAAAGCCAATATAATGGAATAGTAGTGGTAAAAAAAAGCACTTGTGGGTATAACCAATCTTTTGTTTTAATCACTACCCATCCAGGCCAATTCTAGCACTTCTCTCCTACATGTAAAAATCATCTTTTTTTTTGCTAGAAAATTACTCAGAACCCCCAAACCGTATATACCGTATTTTCTGGCGTATAAGTCTACTTTTTATACTAAAAAACATCCCCCAAAAATCGGGGGGGGTCGTCTTATACGCCGGGTACTGTAGCTTCGGCTATATACAGAACGTCCATAAAAAATGTTTAGCCCCCTGGATGTGTAATACTGTAGCTTCGGCTACTTACAGAACGTTCCTCTGCTGTAGCACTGCATGTACCGCACTGAGCCAATCACGGCAAGCGGTGTATTCTATTAATGCATACAAAGCCTGCTCGGATTGGCAAAGGTTGTATAAGCCCGCCTCTCTGACTCAGGCAATCCGAGCAGGCTTTGTATGCATTAATAGAATGCACCACTTGTCGTGATTGGCTCAGTGCGGTACATGCAGTACTACAGCAGAGGAACGTTCTGTAAGTAGCCGAAGTTACAGTATTACACATCCAGGGGGCTAAAAGATTAATAATAGGAAAGTTCTGTATGTAGCCGAAGCTACAGTACTGTATTAGGGCATATCCAGTGGGCTGATGTAATTAAATGGTGTTGCCTCGGAAGGGGGGTGGTCTTATATGGCGAGTATAGGGCAATCCCTATGATCTAACTGGATAATTAGGGGGGTCGTCTTATACGCCCAGTCGCCTTATACGCCGGAAAATACGAGTATGTTTTTTTTAGCAGAGATACTAGGGAATAAAATGGCGGTCGTTGCAACTTTTCATGTCACACGGTATTTGCACAGCGATTTTTCAAACACATTTAAAAAAAAAAAAAAAACAGTTTCACGAATTAAAAAAAAAAAAACAGTAAAGTTATCTCAGTTTTTTTGTATAATGTAAAAGATGATGTTATGCCGAGTAAATAGATACCCAACATGTCACGCTTTAAAATTGCGCCCACTTGTGAAATGGCGCCAAACTTTGTTACTTAAAAATCTCCATAGGTGACACTTTAAAATTTTTTTACAGGTTACATGTTTAGAGTTACCGAGGAGGTCTTGGGCTAGAATTGTTGCTCTTGCTCTAACACGCGCAGCGATACCTCACATGTGTGATTTGAACGCCGTTTACATATGTGGGCATGACTTGCGTATACGTTCGCTTCTGTGCGCAAGCATGCGGGCGCTTTAAATATTTTTTTATTCTTTATTTTACTTTTATTTTTTTATTTTTACACTTTCTCTTTAAATTTTTTTTTTGATCACTTTTATTCCTATGTAAATGATAAACATCCCTTGTAATAGGAAAAGTGCATGACAGGTCCTCTTTATGGAGAGATGTGGGGGTCTGTAAGACCCCCACATCTCTCCTCCAGGCTGGAAAGCCTGAGATAAAAAAAAAGAAGGATCTTAGGCTTTCCTGCCGTGTCCCCGGCTTTGTTTACTTCCTCTGGCCCGAAAGTGACGTCTAAACGTCGCACCCCTGGCCTCCGAGAGTCATAGAGATTGCCGGGGACCATCTGTCCTTTGATTTTTTTCTATGGCTTCCTTCCGCTGCCGGCTGATTCCTTCTCTGGCTCACCGATCGCACAGGTGAGTTGGGAGAAGCACCGGGCATGCTGCTATGATTGCTCTTACGGTGAAGGGAATCAAAATGAAAAAACGATATCTGGATGATGCCTGCAGCTGCAGGCATCATTCAGATATCACCACTCAAAGCTGAGATCGACATATAACGGCCTATGGGTGGGAAGTGGTTAAGGGGGAGTGACATAGTTTTGCTAATAGGTGTCCCTCATTCCCAGCTCAGAAAGTTGGGAGGTATGATATGGTTTTGGTAAATATAAATTAAAATTGTACAAGGGAATTGTATAATGTATGGCCAGCCTTTGAAACAGCGAGCAGGCAGGCCTCTATCACTGTCTTCCCATGGCCGCTCTGCTTATAGCACCGTACTGACCTCTGAGTGCCAGGATTACTGGCTCTTGCCCATGTGCAATAGTGACATCATCCCAAGCCTGCCCTTAAAGAGGCCCGAAGACCGGAAGGCACTCAGAAGCTTCACAAGATGGGGGAGAGACAAGACCTGTAAGTGTAACTGAACAGCAGCAGAGGAAAATCAGATTCTTCTGCAATGTCAGGAAGGGCTGTGTTCTGTGGCAGAGCTGTGTAAATCTCAGGACTGGATTATCAGAAATATAAATCCCTTTGCAGGGAAAGCAGTACCCATGTATGTGTTTTATTGCTGCGTTTAGCTATTTTCCTGGAGTTTAGCCTTAAAGTGGTTGTAAACCCTTACATATACACAGTGAAGTGACTGGCCTCAGGTGATACACAGAGATAAAAAAAACCTCCTACATAAACTGTATATGTTTATCTGCAGTCTTCTCTTCTCTACAGCTGTTCAAAGACCAGAATTTCTAAAGCTTGCCAGAGCTGTCAGAAAGCAGGGGGCAGGGTGCTGAATTTACACTCTGCGGAGCTCAGAGAGGAGAGCTCTGAGATTGATTGGAGGGAGGGGACACACCCCCCTCACACAGCACACAGGAACAGAGCTGAGGCTGTCAGTCTGCTGGAGGTCCCTCCCCTGTCACCTTTTTTCTCTTGGTGTCAGGAAAACTCGTCAGAAGTGATTTACACAGACAGTCTAGAAAGCAGCAGAGAGAAATTATACTTAGTGCTCTTAATTGAGACAAGTACACACTATATGGGAATATGCTTTCTTTATATTTTATGTCTGAGGTATACAACCACTTTAAAGTTCACTTTTTATGTGCATTTGAACAGTTTTCGAGTAATTTTTCCCAATATCACATGCATACTTTCCTCCACCCCACAGCCCTGATCTAAAGTGTCTCCTACCTTGAGAGATGGGGGTCGGTTGAGCATGCATGGCCAGTGCAAAGAAGATTTTTCCCAAAAAGGTATAAACATTGCGGCTGGTTGTAGGTAAGTCCGTGTCTGGGTAGTGCACTGAAGACAATTTTTTTGGTTTTGTTTTGTATGGAGAGGAGAGAGGGTTAGAACCTAAAGATGAAGCATTCAGGACTTTTGTTGCACTTTTGGTGCTAGAAATGTGTGTAATAATAGAATGTCTATGGAAAACTGGGTAATCTGCTAGAAAACCAAAAGTACACCCGTGCTGCACCCACACCGTTGCCAAACCACAGAGCAGCAGCGTGAGAGAAGCCTAAGACCCCTTTCACACCGGAGGCGCTTTACAGGCGTTTTATAGCTAAAAACAGTGCCTGTAAAGTGCCTCTAAATTAGCTCCTAATGCATCCCAGTGTGAAAGCCTCCTCCACCGCCCTTTGAAATGAATGGGCATCACTTCCAAAGCGGCTGTACACCGCTCTAGAAGCGCCGGGCGCCAGCACTTTTAACCTCTTTTTAACCCCTTGAGGGGGTGTTAAAAGCTCCCTGCTGCTGCCCAAATAGTGATGCCAAAGCACTGCTATAACAGCGGTAAAGTGCCCCAAATTAGCTGTGTTTTACTGCCCTGGTGTGAAAGGGGTCTTACTCAGTCTGTAGCATTGGTATGATTCTCAACTGAAATAAGCAGAGTTTGCCCAACACTGTCTTGTAACTGAATAAAAACATTGCTGGTATAAAAATCCCCTTGTATGACCTCTTTATGAACATCTATGGTGTCATGGCTATAATATAAAGATCATGCTACCGTAGGGTAATGTGAACAGGTTCCATCTATTCTCTCACTGACTAATCACCTTATATGATAATTATCCTCAGCTCCTAATTGGGCTTTAAAGGGTAAAACCAAGGCTGTAATAAAGTGACTGTCGCTTGAAAAAAAAAATCTAATTAAAGCAGAATGCAGTAGAGGATTATTAAAGCTGAACTCCAGAATAAGCAAACCTTGTTTAAGTACAAGAGCCATGTGTGTTCTTTCTTGAATCTTGGTGTGCTTTGAGTATTTCTTCCAGATCTGTACAGTAATCCAGCATGGAACTTTGCCTCTGTAATAAAGACCGGTCACTGCTGCTCTCTCTCTTGTGCAGGGTGACCGGTCTTGTCTCCGCCCCCTCCTGCAGACCCCCCACACCCCCCCCCCCCCCCTGGGTCGTCCGGGGTAGGAGAAGTCTGACAGACGTCTTTTGACGTCCTCCCCCGCCTCTGTTCTGGCCAGTGGGACGTGTTCTCTCTCTCGTCGTCACTGGCCAGAAATAATGTCTCCGTTTCAAGGTACGACCTAATGACATGTCTAGACCTTCTTTATGAGTTTCGTGTGGTTCTAAGTTCTTTCTTGTGTGTACCGAGAACATGAATTTGTTCCAAACGAATAAGACCTCAAGTCGAAATTATTAGGAGATGACGTAAGACGAAATTAATCTAAAAAAAAA
>BLSH010042062.1:1730328-1752514 GCA_018402905.1 Glandirana rugosa | reverse complement strand
GGCGGCGCAGTTTGCCATCTCTGCCCTGGGCAACGAATGACCTTGTCCCGGCACTGACAGGAGCAAGGGGTCTTCGGGAAATTTGACCTTTGAACAGAAGTCGCATGTCAGAAGTCGGATTAATTAAGATGGTGATCTGACTTGGATGCAACTTCCATTATATTCTATGGGCTGAAATTGCACCAAAGTAGTGCAGGAAAGTTTTCAAAAGTAGGAGAGTGGCACAAGTCGGATCAGTTAGAAGGGCTCTCATAGGGAAACATTGATTTTGAAATGTCATTTGAGTGGAGCATGGAGCGCATGTTGCACCCGTGTGTACCGCCTAAATAATGGTTCACACATATATGCCATGTGGGAACCAATCAGTGTTGCCAACCGCCAGTAAATTTACTGACAATTTGTAAAAATCAGTGATTTTTAGAACTGTCTATAAATATCAGGGTCTGATAATTTGTCATGCTGTGCTGACTTTTTAAGTGTAAACCGGGCAAATTACTTGATATGAGTATTGTCAGTGTTTCCATGTTGAGTTTAAATATCAATTGTCTTCGTTTTTAATAGGAGTTCAGTTATTTTTCAGGTTGCCAGTAAAAAATGTGCTCCGCCAGTAAGATTTTCCATGATTTGCCAGTAAAACATGCTGCGGGAGGTTGGCAACACTGGTACCAATGCGGGTTCTCGCATCACATGCCGTTCACACTGCCCTCTGCTACCACTGCAGGTGTCAATAGAAAGTTAATGACACCCCCAGCTCGGTTCACAGATCGCAGTGCGAACTGTCAAATGGTGCAGGAATCGGATAGTGTTGGGTGTGAATACTCATGCGATCTGATTCCAGTGCGAACCAAAAAAAGGGTCTTGCACCATTTTGGTGCGAATGCCATGCAATTCCAGCCATAGAGTTTGTGTGGCAGAATTTGCATTGCACAGACATCACATATGGTCGCAGTGCGGTGCGAATCACATGTCTGTCACCGCACAAGTAGGAACCCAGCCTTTTATATGACAATTTTTTCCTGCTGACCAGGGATGAAAACGTGTGTAAAACGCATTGTGTATATTATGTGCATGGAATCCATAGAAACTGATGTCATTTCACTTGTCATGCGATTCAACTCACATTAGAAGTCGCATCAGTGTGAACAGGGGCTTACCACAACGCATCTTCGAATAAACACGTTGCATTCCAGGGTGAAGGGGCCCCAATAGAGGGAGGTGTGATTGGACAGAATAGGGATCATGTGACAGGCACCTGTAGCCGTCCGCCGGAGCTCACAGCCCGCTGCTGTCAGGCACTCACTCTCGGCATTGCCCGGCTGCCGGCGGGGGCGAGCGAGGAGCGTGCACGTGCAGAGGGATCCGGGGGATGCGGCGTTCCTCATCACACCGGCACACAGTTGACTCGGAGCAGCTGGGAGCCGGGGAGCCGTGCAGTATGAGCGGCCGCTGCTAGAAGGGGGGCTCGCTGGATCCTCCCGTCTTTTCTTCCCGGGACTGGAGGCCATGGCGCTGGGACCGCGGCCGGAGCTGGTTGGGAAGCGCTTTGTGTGTGTGGTCCGAGGAGGAGAGGAGCCGCCGGAGATCGGGGAGATCGCTCAGATCGGACGCTGGGGATGGAGAGTCGGGGTCATACGAGCCGTGTCTCACCGGGACAACAACAACCCCGACCTGGCGGTAAGTTCTCCGGGTGGGCTGACCTTCCTCCCTGGCTCTGCGGGGACCACTGGTGCAGTCCTGGATGCAACTCTGCCTGATCCTGGGAGCCCCAGGGTCCCTGCTCTGCTCCTGGGGCCCCTATTCTGCTGCTGGAAGCTTGGGGTCCCTACTCTGCTGCTTGGGTCCCTGACCTGCTCTGAGGTCCCTACTCTGCTCCCAGATTCCCTGCTATGCTCTTGGGAGCCCCAGGGTCCCTGTTCTGCTCCTGGGGTCCCTATTCTGCTGCTGGAAGCTTGGGGTCCCCACTCTGCTCCTGAGGTCCCTACTCTGCCCCCAGGTTCCTTGCTATGCTCCTGGGAGCCCCAGGTTCCCTGCTCTGCTGCTGGAAGCTTGGGGTCCCTACTCTGCTGCTTGGGTCCCTGACCTGCTCCTGAGGTCCCTACTCTGCTCCCAGATTCCCTGCTATGCTCCTGGGAGCCCCAGGGTCCCTGCTCTGCTCCTGGGGTCCCTATTCTGCTGCTGGGAGCCCCAGGATCCCTAATTTGTTGCTGGAAGTCTGTGGTCCCTACTCTGCTCCCAGGTTCCCTGCTCTGCTGCAGGGATCACTATTCTGCTCCCAGTAGTCTGGGGTCCCCACTCTGCTGTTAGAGGTCCCCACTCTGGTGCTGAGAGCCTCGGGGGTCCCCACTCTGGTGCTGAGAGCCTCGGGGGTCCCCACTCTGGTGCTGAGAGCCTCGGGGGTCCCCACTCTGGTGCTGGGAGCCTCGGGGGTCCCCACTCTGGTGCTGGGAGCCTCGGGGGTCCCCACTCTGGTGCTGGGAGCCTCGGGGGTCCCCACTCTGGTGCTGGGAGCCTCGGGGGTCCCCATTCTGGTGCTGGGAGCCCCGCTTTGCTCCTGGAAGCCCAGGGCTCCTTCTGGTGCTGGGAGTCTCAATCTGCTGTTGGGGTCCCCAGCGTTGTCCTTTTTCTGGTCCTGGGACCCCCCCCCCCCCTTGTTCCTGCTCTGCTACTGTGACCCTGTGTCCCTGTTGTGCTGCTGAGTTCTCCTGCTGTCAGGTGTCCCAGCTCTGGTACCAGGTGCCTGCTGTTCCTGCTCTGGATTGCTGGTACCACTGCTGGGTCACTGGTGTCAGTGCTCTGTGGCTGGGTGCCCGATGCCGCTGCTCTGATGTCTAATCAGTAGCTTGTGACACGAGGAATCCAGTGCTGGTACTTTGCCGGGCAGGAAAGGGTGGTCACAGGCTGTAAGGATTCTGGCACAGGAGAGGTGAGTACACAGACAAGGGATTGACTTTAGATGTGTATGGGGACAGCTGGGGTTAGAGTTTGAGGGATGGTTGGTATGAGGGGCCCTAGGGTCGAGTATTGCTCTTTGTGCTGAAAACTTTCAGAGATTGAAAATAATATATTGTCTGCCTCTGGGAGCCCAGTGTCCCTGCAGTGCTGCCACCGGGAGACACTTTTGCTTTTTTTGGGCTTATTAAATATTTTTTTATTGGTTGTTGTTTGTTACTGAGACTTGATTGTCGCTGTAATTTTTTGGTAACCGAGTGACAGCTCCTATGGAAGTACAGGTCCCAGCGGTCAGCTCTGTCAGTAAGGGTTAAATTAACATCAACACTAAAGCCACCGTAGCTGGGACTTGCAGTTCCACAGCAGGTGGAGAAACAATGGTTACTTCTCCCTCCTATATCAGAGGCTTTAGGGCATGCTGAGTCTAGTTGTTCCTCAGTCACTAGATGGCTGTTAAGGGCTGACATGCTGGGAGTTGTACTTACAGCACATGTCTGTTGTCCTGAGATACCTCTTTGTTTACATCAGAGAGTGTTGGTGTGTCGGGACTTGTAGCTCCACCGCAGTTGTTTTATGCTGGGGTACCTTACTGATGGGGTGTCCTGTAGTTGATTATTACTATTTTATTGTTTGTTTACTGCTTGTATTGCTGGATGTACTTGTGTAGAATTTCCATGACTTTTTTTGCACTGTCTTTTTCTTTTCTTCTAAGTTACGAGCTCCATGGTCGATGATCTGTACAAGTGCATGTTCAGTTCTATTGTGCTGCTGCAAGGAATTTGTATTGTATGTAGGTAGGGATCCCTGTCTGCATACATGTGGTCTGGTGCTCGGTGTGAACAAAAGTGAAGATGTTTTGCAGAACATTAATCTACACATTAAAACAATATAGAATGGGTTACAGATTTGTTTCGGAAACCTTTTTTAGTGTTTTTTTTTTTTTTCAATTTCTCTGGCGGTTGGTTTTTGTTTATTACATTTTGTTTGCAAAATTGTTTCCAAAATAGCATATTCCAAAAGGATCAATATTTTGGTGAAAAAAACATATGTGCACTAACAGTAATATTTTGCACTTGGAAAGTATTTTTGGCAAATAGGGAGAGGGAAATAATTATTTAAAGGGACTGTTTTGGGATTGCTTTGTCTTCTGGGTCTTGAGATTAAAATAAATGTACGTGTTTATTGATTACAGGTATTTATATAGCACCAATAATTTACACAGCATCTGAAATATTTATTACAGGTACTTTATATAGCACTGTCAATTTGTGCAGCGGTTTACATATATATTGCACATTCACAATTGTCCCTGCCCTCAAGGAGATTACAATCTAAGGTCCCTAACTCACATTCATACATATACTAGGGCCATTTTAGACAGGATCCAAGTAACCTACCAGCATGTCTTTGGAGTGTGGGAGGAAACCCATGTAGGCACACAGAGAACATATACATAGTCCAAGCAGGTAGTATTGTGGTTGAGACTGACATGTCCTTGGTGTAAGAACAGATCCAGGCTTGCAGTATTGGCAAATTGCTAGTTCCAAATATTGCCTGTATTGCCAGCTGGCTGCAGACTTTATAAGAGAAGCGAGTGGGCCTCTTCCTGCACAAGTTCTAGAGACACACAATAGTCACTTTGCATTGTTCAGGTTTGCTGAGGGTCCTGCTTACATGTCTAATGTGGCCCATTAAATATTGTTCTCACAGACTAGTAGGTGTAAAACTCTCTCACACATTAGAATGGAACTAAGCAGTTAGCTTTTTTTTTTTTTTTTTTTTTTTTTTTTTTTTTTTAATGGGTTTACTTTGGGCTTCCAAACTTGTTTTCACTATTATTAAAGTTATTGGGGCCTGTTTGTTAAGGGTTTCTTCTTTTAAGGCCCCCCCCCCCTTTAACGGCCACATTCTAAATGTCAGGAAACAGTATTATTTGTTAACTTCATAGCAGATGCACAAACATGCATTTGAGAAATGGGCTCATGCGCCTTTTCCTTTTTTGACTTGTATTTTTAAATTCAGGGTAAAACCACCCCCAACCCTCAGGCCCCATTCACACCTGAGTGATTATCTGCTTGAAGCTCAAAAACGCTGGAGGAGAAAAATATCAATTATTCTCTATGGAGATGGTTCACATCTCTGCTCTTAGTCGCCTGAAGCTCAAACAAGTTCTGGAGCTTTTTTTGTTGCTCAAATTGGGCAGATTGGGCAATTTTTGGCGCATATTCCCATAGAAATGAGTGGAAACGCGCCGTTCACAAATTTTGCACGTTTTTGCGCGATTTTCTACTCAAATGAACATAAATAAGTAAAAAATGAATATGTAATACATTAATAATTCACCTCTAACCTTAAATATTAAAATGATGAATAATAATAATAATAATAATAATAAAATAACGCAAACACCCAAACTCGAACAAAAAATACTATAATAATAATAATAATTTTTGTGTTAGGGTGTTTAGTTATTATTATTCTTTTTTTTTAAGGGGTAAAAGTTAGTTAAAGGTTATTTATTGTTAGTATTTATTGAATTTCAATTTTTATTTATTTGTGTATTTATTTTACATTTATTTATTCATTTATTAATATTCATATAATAAATAAAATAAAAACATAAATAACCCTAACCCCGACTCCTAATCCTAACCTAAACTGAACTCCAACCCCTTACCCTAATGCAGGGTTTCTCAACCAGGGTTCCGTGGAACCCTAGGGTTCCTCCAGAGGTTGCTAGGGGTTCCTTGAGCAATGGTCAATTTCTACCTCTCAGATAAATTTCCAATGATACCATTGATCTTTTTGGCTATCTGTAAGGGGGGAATTCTTCCCAATGACCACAAGTGTAAGGAGCATTCTTCCCATTGGCCATCACACTAATGAATCATGAGTTGTAGATTTTTAATTTTTAGCAGGGGTTCCCCGAGAACGGAGAATTATTTCAAGGGTTCCTCGGTGTTGAAAAGGTTGAGAAAGGTTGCCCTAATGAATAAACATTATAATAAAAGAAAAGAAAAAATACAAGCTAATGGAAAAGCTAAAAAAGCTGAAATACCTAGCAACAAATTATGTAACCGATAATAATAGTTTTCTCTATTGGCTAATAAAAAAAAGCCAAAGCCCACAAATATGCGAAAACCCCCCCAGAAAAATGCTCAGGTGTGAATGCAGCCTGACAAGCAATGTCTCACTACTTCTTCTGACCCAGCCACCACTGAGTACCTGGCGTCACCTGTTTTAGGGGCCGAGAAGGAATGGTGACATCACCCCCTTTCAGCTGAGGCAATAATACTAACCACCCTTCAGAAACCCTCGAAGTGTATCATTCAAATACATGCTTTGTTCACTAGTACCAGTCCCTGTGCAAGGTAGACCATTTGAACCCCCAAAATGCGTTGAATGTTTCTGATGCAAGATTCTGAATAAAATTAAATATAGGTTTCATATGTCGTGCTTTTGCGCTTTCTTCCTAGCGCACTCATTCCAAGTGACAGATACTGCATCATGGGAGAAGGTCACATACTCCCCTATGATCAGAAGCACCATGTGTTTTATGCAAACTGCAAAGGAGACAGCATGGAATTGCTGGAGAGGTGAAGGTGACTTTCCTCAAACACCACCATCAGTGGGGTTGATTTACTAAAACTGGAGAATACAAAATCTGGTGCAGCTCTGCGTGATAGCCAATCGGCTTTTAACTTCAGCTTTTTCAATTAAGTTTTGGCAAAAAAAAAAAAAACTGGAAGTTGATAGATTCATTTGAAGAGCTGCACCAGATTTTGCATTCTCCAGTTTTAGTAAATCAACCCCACTGTGTCTTAAATCCCAACTCAAACCTAAAAACCCTCCCTTGTACTGGGGCTAGTGTTCATGGAGCCTTAAAGGGATTGTAAAGTCAGGTTTTTGCATTCTATGCATTAAGATAAAAAGCCTTCTGTGTGCAGCAGCCCCCCGAATACTTACCTGAGCCCCATCTCTGTTCATCGATGTCCATGAGTGTCTTGGATGCTCTTTGACTCTCCCTTCTGATTGAAACACAGCAGCGGTGCCATTGGCTCCCGCTGCTGTCAATCAAAGTCAGTCAGCCAGCCAATCAGGAGGGGGGTGGGGTGGGCCACAGCTCTGTCTGAATGGACAAAAAGCTGTCGCTGGGCTCGGGTGCCCCCATAGCAAGCTGCTTGCTGTGGGGGCACTCAAAAGAAGGTGGGAGCCAGGACCCCCGAAGAGGGACCGAGAAGAGGAGGATCTGGGCTGCTCTGTGTATATCCACTGCACAGGGCATGCAAGAATAACATAACAGTTAGAACACACCTAGGGAACACATGTAGCCACTGATTGCTGTATAAATGTCACTGGCAGTGAAGGGGTTAAACTGTAGGGGGTGATCAAGGGGTTACATGTGTTCCCTAGGTGTGTTCTAACTGTTATGTTATTCTTGCATGCCCTGTGCAGTGGATATACACAGAGCAGTATATTTATTATAGCAAAAAGTAAAAAACATATATATTTTTTTCCAAATTGTCACTCTTTTTTTTGTTTATAGCGCAATAAAAAAACCCAGCAGAGGTGATCAAATATCACCAAAAGAAGGCTCTATTGCGTTTGGGTACATTGTCGCATGACCGCGTGATTGTCAGTTAAATCGACGCAGTTCCGCATCGCAAAATGTGCTCTGGTCAGGAAGGGGGCAAATCCTTCTGGGGCTGAAGTGGTTAAGGGGCAAAGTGGCAGTATCTCTAAATGCACGTTTGTGTTGTAAACATAACCAAAGAGTCAGCAGTCGACAGCAGAACCTTACAAAAAAAGAAGTTATTTGGATTAATTATGCTATTGCTATTATCTCAATATTCTAGTTTTTAGTGTTTTCTTTCTCCTGTGCTGCTGAACATCCTCATACACTTCAACCCCTTACTTTCCTAGTGAATGCGGGGTTAACTGTCAGCATGTTTGATCATAAAACAGCCTCCTTTTTATTTCCAGAAGGCCCCAGTTCAGCCTGCTTGTGTGATATATTATTCTTTCCCCCCTCCCCCTAGCTTAATAGAAACAATCTGAGTCTCTGGATGTATAGCTACAGATGTGCTCTCTGTATAGTCCCATTTTCTTCTTCTCCAGTCATGTTGTGGCATTGTCAGCCCTCCCTGCCACCCGTTTTCATGTGATTTACTGTAGTTTTCTAGCTGTGCAGTTCCTCTCGGAGCTTCATTTCTCTTGGGGGGGTGGTGGGGATTGTACAGCACTAGAAATGATGACTGGAAGGTGAAGAAAGGCTAGAAATAAGAAGAGCCAAAGACACGTCGGCGGCGGTATAAGAAGAGCCAAAGACACGGCGCGGTATATGTCCCTCTGTAGAGGCTGATGGCTCTGGCCATGTGGTTTTTATAAGGTGTGCAGGAATGTGACTATATCATGTGACATTCTATCCTACAGGGCCTCTTCTGTTAGAAAATATATAATGATATGGCCATTTAAGTAATTAAAAAATGAAAATTTTTACACGTGTGTGTAAAAATTTGCTCTAGCGCTGAACTGGTTAAAAAGCATTAACTGGAATTCAGATTTAATTTGTTAGTTAAGTCCATCTAACTCTGCTAGTGCGTCTAAAGCCCCGTACACACGAGGTGAATTTCGGATGGGAGTTTTTGTACGAAGCTTGTTGTCCGAAATTCTTACCGTTAGTATGTTCCTTTCGACATCCGATTTACATTATTCGTCTGACAAAAGCTGGATGTGCAGACTAGTACATTTTTGTCGTACGACAACGCAACGTCTACGCATGCTCAGAAACGGAAAAAAAGATGCAAAAATATTCAAAACATTACGTCACTTCCAACAAAAAATGGGTGTTCTGTCGTCCAAAAATCGGACCGTGTGTATGAGCCTTAATGCTGCCCTCTCACCAATGCTGCTGTCCAAAGGTCTCTGTTAAGCCTTGTACACACGATGTGACCGTCTTACGACCGGACGTCCAAAATGGTATGTCGGCTGTTGTATCTCACATACTGACATGCACTAAGCTATCGTATGACCAAGCCGAACGTGGTGACGTGTTACGAGCATATAAAGAGGAAGCTCAGGTGAATGTGATTTGTGAATTCGGATCGTAGGTTTACACGAACGGACACTTACGAGCATTCCTGACTTCTGAGCATGCGTGTTTTGCACATACAACTTGTTGGACCCACTTCTCTGTACACACGGTACAACAGTCGTACAACCAACGTTTTCTAGGCTGCTCATCCAACTTCTGTTGTACGACCGTCGCACGTCGGCTGTTCTAATCGTCCGTACTAACGCTCGGATGATCGTACAACCGGTTTCATATGACTGTCGCACCGTGTGTACGAGGCTTTAGGCTCCATCCAAAGTGTAGACACCCTAAGACAGGAAGTGTGTTGCTGGCTGGATCACCATGTGCAAGCAAAGGAGAATAAAAGCCTCCCAAAAAACGAATGAAATCATTACATTCACCTTTTTTATAAAAAAAAAAAATGAAACATTGTAGACCCTTTGCATCCCTTTGCCATCTGTCTTGTGGCAGTCTGTTTCCATCCCACTGCCCCATAGAAAACAGCAGGCTGTGTCCTTGTCCGCTCTGCATCAGCGAAGCGAACACGGACCTGTCATCCACTTGTATAGCGGGGATCAGTAGACAGATCCCCCGCTGAGCAGGGTCCGCCCCGTGTGAAAGGGGCCTTATAAGAGCCACAGCAGCCTGTGTGATGCAATGGGGCCCAGCAGCCCAAGATTCCTCAGCAAAAGATCAGATCGGCCACACTTTAGGAAACACTAATCCGTGGGATAAAAATGTTTTCGTATTGTTTTGAGAGAGAATTGTAAAGGCTAATTAATTCATTACATCAGTGTACTGTAGTTGGGGCACACTGGGGTTTGATCCAGAGTGCTCTGTACAGCTTTTCTTGTTGGCCCGGGTCATTAATAATTACACCTAGGGTATATTTTATTAGCCTATCTAAAGTACTGGATTCTAAGACCCCTTTCACACCAAGGCATTTTTCAGGCGCTTTTGCGCAAAAAATAGCGCCTAAAAAGCGCCTCCCAATACACCACAGTGTAAAAGCCAGAGTGCTTTCACACTGGGGCAGTGCGCTTGCGGGACGGTAAAAAAAGTCCTGCAAGCCGCATCTTTGCAGCAGTGTGGGAGCGCTGCTCCTATACCGCCCCTGCCCATTGAAAACGATGGTGCAGCTCTCCCGAAGCACCTGAACACCGCTTCGGGAGCGCCGCAAACCGCCACTTTTAACCCCTTGTGGGGGGATTAAAAGCGCACCGCCGCCGCCCGAATAGCACAATAGCGCTGTGGTAAAGAGCAGCAAATTACCAGTGTTTTACCGCTAACGATCGGGAGGCTTAAGTTTGAAAGGAGCCTAGGGCTCCATGCACACTGTATCTCAAAAACGACCGTTTTTGGTCGTTTTGGCGTTTTTTTAACAGCCCAAAAACGCCACTTTCTTTTATCCTATGTGTCCATGCACACATGGTCGTTTATTGTCTTTTATCAGCAGTGGCGTTTTTGGGCTGTTATCTGAACGCCCTGAATTGGCGTTCAAAAGTCGTTCTCCTGACCACAAAAAACGTCGGTATATCGGCGTCTGGCGTTTTTTGCAGTCAATGGAAGCCAATGAAGTAAAAAAAAAAAGCCAAAAAACGCTGACGCCGAAAAACGCCGCTAAACGCTGCTTACAAAACACTGCAAATAGAACGTTTTGTGAGCAGCGTCTCCTACCCGACGCTGAAACAGCCCTATAGCGTCCAGTGTGCATGGAGCCTAAGTGTGACTGTAGCCGGTATTTATTTATTTACTTTTTATCCAAAGTTTGACCGCTATAACTTTTTATTTATTTTTTGTGTCCATTTCACACTGATGCACTGCTGCACACTTTTTAGAAAGCACACCAAATCCGCAGGACACATTGAACTCTATAGGAAAGTGCAGTTCGCCTGCACTACACCCACATCCTAAATGGTTGTGTTTTTTTTTTATTTTTATTATTAATATTATATGTTTTAATATTTAGCAGAACAGCAAATTATAAGGCGAATAATGTGCCGCAGAAGCATTTGGCTGACTGTTGCCTCATGGCCCTATGGGAAAGCGTCACAGCTGCTGCATTTGAGCAGCCTCTTCTGGCTGTATTTTATGCTTTTGGTGGGCAGCCAGGCAGAAGTAAAACTATGGTTCAGCCACCTGTTTTTACTGTCACGGTTGCCTGTATGAAAGAGACCTAGGGTCTTGTATACATTTGTTATTGGGGGGAGGTAAAAACACTTGACTAAGCAGTGTTTGTTTTTTTTTGTTTTTTGTTATTACTAGCCCCCAATCGTTCCACCTTAAGCTGCAAAAGCAGTGGTCGGCATGTACATATGCTGCAGCAAAATGTATCCCGACTGTTGCTCTCAAGCAGTACCGCCAACCATGGGCGTCCGCAGGTAGGGGAAAGGGGGGGCAATTGCCCCCCCCCCCGGAATCAGGGATTGGATCAGGGGTTCCCCACAAGGTCCTTATCCTCTTGAGCCATGTATGCAGTTTCTGACCGTCCTCCTATACTATGTCTGCAGTATCTGACCATCTCTTGTACTATGTCTGCAGTCTCTGACCATGATAATGTGATAATGACATTGTCAAAAAGGGGCAGAGCATGGGTGACCTTAAATGATGCCCCCCCCCCCTGAAAAAAGTTCTGCGGACACCCATGCCGCCAACTGATAATGGCTCTTTTACTTACCTGGTGCTGCGCAGCAATCTCATGCAATGCATGAGGTTGTGGCACGACTTTGTGGGATTATTAGGTGTTAAAATTGGCCTGTCAAACATCCTCTAAAGAGTGATCTAACATGGATTGCGCTTCATAGGGCAATACAAG
This sequence comes from Glandirana rugosa, assembly GCA_018402905.1. Lineage (NCBI taxonomy): Eukaryota > Metazoa > Chordata > Amphibia > Anura > Ranidae > Glandirana > Glandirana rugosa. The sequence continues at coordinate 1,740,677 of BLSH010042062.1, read as the reverse complement.
TGTGTTTCTGGTTGAATCAGTGGTATTTGGAAGTGCTCAGGCCAGGCACTATAAATGTAACACCCATTAAAGACATTTCACAAAATATCGTGGTCTATGCCAGCATAGTGTCTATAGAAATAAGGGTGCAGAAGCAATGTTGTAACTCCTAGCAGTCAGTTCAAGTCAGTATAGACATATTGGTGAAAAATGAATTCTGGTTGGCTGTCATGGGCTACTGTACTTCAGGCATTGCTCCTGCCTGAATGTGTCTTTACCCTAATGAAGTGTCTGTGTGCAGAGAAAAGAAGACATAGGCATCCTTTCCCTTCCCCCAGCATTGAAGAAGGTTCACTGAGGTCAGGCGAGACTGCCTTCATATTATGCAGCATTGTGCTCTCCAGGATACTAAATCATTTAAACAGTACTCCAGTTTTATTAAGACAACTGGATTCCCTGCCGAGCATTTTTTGTACTTATAGAATTTCATTTAACCCCTTCAAAGATAGGCGACTTAGTTGCCAATTGTTCAGCCAGAGATCTGAATGACTTACATGGGGGTTAACTAACCCCCCCCCCCCCCATAAAACACCTGTGGTTGTCCACCTAATTCTTCTGGCGTATTTTGTCTATGGCAGTGGTTTTTAACTTAGAAAATATAGAGGGCCTTATGTGCGGCCTCCGCCAATGCCAGAGGGCCCCATGACAGCAGCTTGTTTTTATACTTTAAAGTGCATTGCCAATGCTTGAAAATTTAATCCTGCTTTATTTTTTATCACAGTGTACAATGAAGAGAAAATGGGTGCAAAATAAGTAATAGCTACTCCCAGCATTACTGTCACTGGTGCAAGAAAAACCTCCTAGCCTTGGTGTCAGTGGACGCAATATTACCCCCTATATTGATGTCCGTGATCTCCATAAAAACCACCTGCATTGTCTGCAGGTGACTGCAGTAATAGCATTTGCATTTATGGCCAGTGTTATCCTATTAAACCCACCCCCACCTCCTCTGTTGGCCCATGGCAATGCTGTTAGCCCCCATCTTAAAACCTTTCCTGCACTGATGGTCAGTAGCAGTGTTGGGTAACCCCCATCCCCCCTGCATTTGTGGTCAGTGGAAGAGATGTTAAATCCCTTCCCCCACCATATGCTGCACCCACATAATGGTGGTCAGTGAATGTAAGAGGGCACTCACTGACCACCAACGTATGAAGGCACTTCACAGGGACTAACAACTTGGTAGTCAGTTGTAAGGTGAACTCTTCTGGTAGTCTGTGAAGAAACGTTACATCTAGGTTGGTTTGGTCATCAGAGTTGCTGAACCCAGTCACAGGATTTAAGGCTCCAAGCTGCCACCTTCCTGCCCGATTACCTGTCCGTATCCCCCCCCCCCCCCCCCGTACTGGTACAGCATGCAAGCTGGGGTGAAGTAAAAGAAAACGCCAACATTTTGGTTGCCCCAAGAAAAGTAATAGAGGGGAAATCTTTCAATGGGGACACTGGTTCTGGTGACCTGGGGGTCCCCAAGGAATGCCTTTAATTTGCAGATATTTCCTATCTTTTCGTGTTTGGCTATATATAAATATTTCTCCACTGTTTCAATACTGAGTGGTCGTTACCACATACCTAGGTATTGAGAAAGAATAGAGAAACCCCCTGGATGGGACTCTAAATGGCAACAACACCACCCAAGTATGTAAAAAATCAAATTTTATTGAATATTGATAAAAGCATATCACTCATCTGGGTAAGTATTTTAAAAATGCATAAGTTTGCTAGATCATCTTACAGTCCATACAGTGCATAGATATATAAATATACATTATTTTACACTCCTTTATCCGAAGACAATCATATCGTGCTTGGCTATAGGGCAGGAAGTGAAAGGAAAACCCCACAATGGGACACAGATGGCGATTAAAAAAAAAAAAAATCTGACGGGTTAAACTCCTCCCTTAAGCCTCGTACACACGGGATGACGATTGTATACAACAGGTTGTATGAATGACCATTGTATGTGAAATCGATCGTTCGTATGCGCGATTAGAACAGCCGACATGCGACAGTCATACAAGGGGAGTTGTATGAGCAGACTAGAAAACTCGGTCGTACCAACAAGCGGTCATGCGACCGTTGTATCGTGTGTACAGAGCAGTTGGTACAACAAGTTGTATTGTGCAAAACACGCATGCTCCGAAGTCAGGAACGGCCGGATGCTAATTTCATGCACCTGAACGTTCTTGTCGTGGTCATACAATCGTGTAGTGCAGTCAGTATGCAAGTTACATTATCCAACATACGATTTGAGATGCTTTCATTTTATATTTTACGCTTGAAAAATGGAGAGGGTTTGACTTGGTGTTGTGGTCAAGATTATCCTTCCAGCTTCCTTAGAGTCTCTTGTTAGGCCCGGATTAAATTTAATGTGGTGCATTGCATACATTTTTAGATGCGCTTTCATTAAATTTTATTTGAACCTGCATTTTATGAAGGCGCATCAAAGATGCAGCATGCAGGGCTTTGACAGGCTTTCATGAAAGCGTGTGTTCTTTTGGAGTTTAATTGCAGCGCACATATAAACACGATGCAGAAAACTGCACTGATGTGAATGGGGCCTTTGTGCCTTGAGTAATATTCGGCTGAAATGATAATTTACATTTATTTAGATAGGTATCCTTTTTGTTTTCTTTAAAGCTATTTAGTATTTTTGTCCCTCCTCATTCAGTCTGTGCCAGCAGCTCTCTGTCTTGGTATGGAGAGAGGCCAAACAGCTGGGAGGAAATTCTGTACAGCTGGCATCTCTTAGCTCAGCACACCCTTCCCCCCCCAATGCCCGCAGCTATTGCCAAATTTAATGTCTCAACTTCAGATTGTGTATCGTAGTAAATTACTGTATGACCTATCCTGTCGCAGTGACTTTATGGCAGAGCTGTTTTGCTCTAGCAGAACCCTGGGACGGCTAATTGATATTTTTTTCTTCCCCTCGCTTACAAACCTTGTGCAGTGCCTAGTTAATTTTAACCATATGTGCAGTGTAATCATCCTGTAAATGTTGAGGCTCTATTGTACTTTGTTTATCTTTTAGAGGTATTTATAGAATGCATTTCTCATGCAAATTTGCCAATTATATTTTATGTGAGACTTCATGGGTACCTTTTTTTTTCTTTTTGGGCTACTGGGTTTATGTATTTTAGAAATGCACTTTTAGCTGATGTGTTTGAGCCTATTAAACATGGCTGCCCGATTGAAGATCCTACTTTGGCAGTTGCTATGGTGATGACAGTGGCTGTAGTTTGGCCCCTTTTTGCCTTACGTGCTCAGACAATAAATTGACTTCATCAGAAAAGGTAACCGGGTGTTCTTGCATATTTTTGTGTAGTAATTGTTCTATAGTAGCATCATTGTCAGGATCCAATCAATTGTTTTATGTTTCACTGTCAACAGAATAGAACATTTACAACTAAAATAGTAAAAAGTTGTTGCAATTTGCATAGTTATAGAATATTTACAGTTCCTTTTGATGTGACATTTATTTGGTGGCCTATATATAAAGGGCCACATGTCAAATTCACCCAAGATTTGTCATACATTTGTTGACAAATTTTTCAACGAATTTTGATTTTTAAAAAACATTTGGTAGCATCAGGATTTGTCCTGTTTTCAATATAAAACATTTCTTTCCTTGACAACTGCCATATTTACAAAGCCGGATTTTTAATCCATTGCTTAGAAACCAGTTGAATCCATTTAATAATGTGATAAAAGTACACTGTCATCTGATTGGCTGCTTTGGGATCTAGCACTTTGCACATTTCCATGCAGATAGTATCAAGGCCCAACAGGATCTTTCATCCAAAAATGTAGTTAGAATGTTTAATGCTGTTTTTATAGAACATCTGATTTATGGGTGAAAGGAAATACATGTGTTGCCATAACAACCTACAATCATTTTTTATTTAATTTTTTTTCATATTGTTAACCACACCAGGAAAATGACACATTGGGTCTGGGTGTTAGGAGCAGTTTTTGTTTACAGCATGTATAAATGAGGCTATTTTTTTTTTTTTCTTTTTTTTGAGCAATTTTCCTTTTATATTCATTAGACACAGTTGTGTGAAGTACTTTTAATTCAGTCCTATTTGTAATAATCATCTTTGTGTATTAGCTTTGCTAAAAGATTGCTATCTCTGTCAGTGGTGCCTTCCTGAAGGTCAGATAGCTGAAATACTATATTGCATTTTAGAATTATTATTATTTATTTATATTTTGGGCTTGGAAGCTCCAGACCCTTTTCTGTGCGGTGCTTGGGTTACAGAATATATCCACATGCTCTCAATCGATATGTATTTTTATTTATATGTATTCTTATATGTTTATATGTAGATGCATATGATTGCTTTGTGCAGGTGGTTTCTTGAAAGAGAGCTAACATTTAAAAAACAAAAAAATAAGCGAGGGTCAGGTTTGGTGGTATATGTGCTCTCTGAGGTAGTATAATTAAAGAATTTTCGCAGTATTCTACCTATCTATCTATCTATCTATCGAGAAGGATGTTGTGTAGGTTTCTATTTATGCGTACAATACACGTACATATGTCCTTAAGCATAGTGTATATAAATGTTTTTTTTTTTTTTTTTTGTTTTTTGTATGTAGGAAATATGACTAACAAAAAATAACAATATATTGTTAGGAAAATAAATCGTACATACAATTCTAAACATTGACTACGGTACATAAACTGCAATAATTCAGTGCATATATTTCATGTATGTGTGTTTTATTGCTCACATTGTTCTTATTTTAAGAGCTGGTGTCTCTGTTTGTGACCAAGCTGCTGTTTTAACCATAATACATCGTTTTTTCCCCCCATGTAGACTGCATAGGCAAGCATTTTCTTTGTGATCTATAGTTGGATAAATAGTTGGAGGGGAGGAAAATTAAATAGGGAAGGTAAAAAAATAAATATATTTTTTTGAGTTCATATTAATAATGTTTTATGTATTTTTTTTTTTTTGGTGATTATTTGTGTCTTTCTGCATTAGTAGTAAATTGTGAGGCTTCATACATCTTGTTTGACTTTAATCTTGAAGATGTGTCCCACAATCTGCATTCTAGAGAGCTTTTGTAGCATATAATCCAGGTTTAGCCCTATGGTCTGCCCCTCTGTTATATCTATCAGATTAGAGCTAGCTGCTAGGAGATGTTGTCTCACTGGTTGATGCATTACACATTAGTCTGAAATATAAATGCTGTGTGGATTGGAAGAGCTGAGGATTTCAATGTACATGCTCACTGTTACCAGTAACCAATTTGCTGTTTCCATGACACCTCCAGTAGCCCCAAAAACAAGCCGTATTGGCTTAGATATGATGTTGTGTCTACAGGAGTGATTGAAAGTGTGATTGAGCAGTTTACATAGAATACATTTAATTTAAATGCAATACTAAAATAATAAAGCCTAATTTAAAGAAAACCTATGTACATATCATGATATGATGGAATAAAATGCCTTGAGTGAAAACGAAATATCCGTTATCTTGAAATGTTTACTCTTCCTGTAAAAGTTGCTCTGGCTCCTGATTCCCTGTACTCCCCATCCACATTACAAATTTCCCTTATATTCCTTTGTAATATGATGGGTGGCTTTAGAGGAACTTCACTCACCCCTACATTTTTGTTTCTATGCCATCTTTTCTGGTCCTCTGGGCCATCTTTCTAAAACCCTCTTTGCCCACCCAGAAAATCCACGCACTGCCATCTTCTCCCTTCGTCATCAGGGAACTGGCTGCCTCTTCCTGCTGATCACCTAACGAGGCAGCGTATGTGCAATGTGCGGGCGAGGTGGAGGCAACGCCTTCACCACACCTCTCCACCACATCTGCATTCATTAAGAGGATGCATATGGCAACTGTGCCTAGTGAACGACCTCCTGTGTTCACTAAGAACCAGGGCAACGGCATGGCATGGGACCTGAAAGATAGTGGTGCCTACTACTGTTATTTCCAGCTTTCATAACATCCCACAGGTATGCCATATACATACTTAGACTGCTCCAAACTGAACAAATGTAGCTCTGCAAAAATTCCTGCTTACACGTTTTTTTTTTTTTTTTTTGAGTTAAATGAGAAGTACAGCCAAAGCTCGTTTTGGTTGTACTTATCCTCTGGATCACAGGAGTGCAGTTCGTTCCACGCTCCTGTGACTCGTTTTCAATAGACAATGGGCTGAACTCTGCTGTCGCTGACATCACAGAGCCGGTCCAGCCTTAGGAAAGATCACCACCATATGGTCGGGATCCGCCCACATGCCTGGACCGGCACCTGGCTCAGCCTCTCAGTGAGTTGCTGAGAGCCTGGTTGGCCACTCCCACCCCATCCATAGCCCAGCACTCCAGTGATCGGGGTGGGGGGGGCGGGGGCAGAGCAGTGAGCCGGTGACTGACAGTCTCTGCTCAGGGAGCTCTGAGAATTGATCAATCGGCGGTGTTTGATCTCTCTGTTTTCAGTCTTCAAACCAGCAGGGGACAGATGCAGCATCCACTTAGGTAAGTCTGATTTAAAAAAAAAATCTGGTTAAGGTGCAAATTTTTACCTGAAAACGCACAGGACTCTTTTTAAAACCGCGCCGCAGCTGCCCTGCACTTGTGAACCGGCTGCATTGGGAAGGCTGCTAGTTCACATGTTATGCAAATCTGATGTGGTACAAAACACATTAGATTCACATATATATGAATGGAGCCTAAAGATTCCCTCTCACTCTTACATTTTAATGACTTTTAATGCATGCAGAAGTGCATTTGTAGGTGTTTTTTACATTTTTATTTATTTATTTTTTTACATGTACCAGCTGTCATTCTCCTACCCGCAGTAAACCAACTGAAGTTGATCGGTTAGTTGGGTAAACACAGATCCTTTTCTCTCCTCCCAGCTTTTATGATTCAACCACAGTTTATAGTGAAGCTTTATTCATCAGCAATATTTAAATAGATGTTTTATGTACTCCATAACCATTGTCTGGGGTTGAAGATGACACGGGACATGACAAACGATGTTTTAATTGCGCTGTTCATGACATGTTGACTTTGTTGCATCTTAAAAAGTCGGCGAGCTCTTCCTGGTTGAGTCGTAGAAAGATGTTGCTCTTTTGACATAGCAAGCTTTCAGACATCTGGGTCTCATTTTGCCATTCCTCCAGGCCTGTTTATTTTGTTCCTTGTGTGCTGGAAACCCCTGTGTCTTGAAGCAGGATGCAGCTCCCCCCTAGTCGCTTCCTGCATTTCTCATTGGCAGTCATTCGCTCATCAAAAAAATGAAAACAGTCTTGGCATGGTTCTCATCTTTTGTTTTAACCTCTTGCATGTTGGGAGAGCAAAGCGTGCAATCGGATTGTTGGCAAGAAAAGGGGATTATCAAATCTTTGCTTTTCTGGAAGTGCACTGGTGGAATGTTTAGCTATTCCCCCATACTGAGAATGACCTTGCTGCACTGTATGATGATCTCACAAGAACAATGCATATTGCTTTTATTAAGCAGTGTTTGGGAAGAGAGAAGGGGATGCAGCAATGGGCTGACTTCTCATGGGAGAAGGAAACCTAGGGTGAGGAAGTGTGGAGGCTGACGCTTGTGAACCCTGCCTGTCATGGTAATCCATTGGTTTCAGTGTTGTAACTAGTATGCAGATCGGGAGGTCTGACTATCCTGATCCTACCTGCTTGTTCAAGGTACGCATTGAAGCCAGAGATGGCCATGTGATCAGAATCCGAAGAAGTCAGTCCGCAATGACATCCTCTGTATTTCTCTCATTACAGGTTTTCTTTAATCCTAACTCGTATCTCACACATTATAATGGAGCAGGAAGAGTTAAAGGAGAAATATGCACTAAAAAAAAAAAAATAACAAAGTCCATACTCACCTCCATGCTGTAGCATTGGTCTGGTGCTGCAGCTCTCCTCCACCGGCTCCAAGTCCAAGAACTGAGAGATTACATGGTTGCTGATCGCTCAGTTCTCTGTTCCTCTTGAACTGAGAGCGATGACTGTCACTCATTGCTCTCCACTCTGCCCCTCCAGCGTTTACTGGAGCGCTGGGCTGAAGAGGGGGTGGCTGCAGCTGGCGTCAGCTCTCAGCTATAGGCTGAGAGCCAGAACCAGCTATCAATCAGGCAGCTGGACAGATACCCAAAAATACGGGATCACTCTAGGGCCTGCAGCGGCTTTATGGGTGACATCTGCTGTCAGCTGATATAAACTCCCATGGCCCATCTGCTGCCAGCGTTCCCTGGCAGCAGCCACTCTGACACGGGAGCCAGAGCTACTGGATCATGTGACCGGATAGTATATAGGCAGGATGTTGTTCTTTTTCATGCAGGGTATGCAGAATGGGTGGTGAATGTTTCTGAGAATAATTAGTTAGCCATTCCTTTCACTTTAAAGCCCCTGTCAGATTTTAATTGTCATTGGTGTCCCTATAGGAGAGCTATCCTCTCACTTCCTGTGAAGACAGGAAATTATGAACATTTTTTTCCATTTCCACAGACAAACGTATTGTTGTCTGTCCCTTGCCATTCTAGGGACAACTGCTTCCCTCATTTCTTTTAGACGGTATCACAAGTACAGGACGTTGGGTAGAATCTCCTACTCGGGAGTCAAGCATGAAATAAGAACCCAAAAGAAGTTCTAGTTTTTCCCCCACTCTATTCAAACTCTTTTACTGCTACCCCCCTTTAGCTGCAGAGGCAACAGCTAGGGGTATACACACGCTTTGCTTCACGGTTGCGCCCACTGAACATGGCCCATGCAAGTGATTGGGGCCACTATGCAAGGGTCCTGCGACTGCTTGCATTGCAGAGTGCTGATGTGAGATTTAAAGGGTGAAAGGTGGTGAGGAGCATGATGCGCTGCCTTCTCTCCAAGAGTCTGTCAAATGCTCTCTGAAGAGCGATCTGAACGTGGATTGCTTTTCAGAAAGCGCAACTCATAAAGGAGCCCTTAGGCTTTAATGAAGTTCAGAGATGTGTGAAGTAATGTGCTTCATTTTGTGTGCGAGCAATGTGTACAGAGAGCATTTGCAGAGCTTTTGGAAATCTTTCCTGAACCATAAGTACCATTGAGCTCCACTTTTGGAATGTTAAACACAGATCTTTATGGGAGTTCTCACTGTCACTTTAAACAAGCTATTCGCAGATTTCAGCACTACTTGAAGCTTGTTTGAAAGCCCGCTGAAGTCTGTTAGCAGCTTGCTTAAAGTGACAGTCATTCCCTGTAAAATCTGTGTTAAACCTTTCCAAACAAGAGTTGAAGGGCACTTTAAAGGCTTTTCAAGAAAACTGCTCAAAGCTTGCTGGAAGCTGCAAAAAGCTGCTTGTTCTCTTTGCTCGTATACAAGCTGAAGCCCATGCAAACGAGGCTTTGAGCTGCCCATACACTATACAGTCGGAGGATCCTTTGCAACCTCTGGAGGAACCCTGTTTGAGAAACCTGGCCCTACACTGTGTGCATAAATGGAAACACACTGCCCCCTAGCCTATTATTTTTATTATTATTATTATTAATATACAGTTTGTGCAGCGTGCTTTTAGGACGTACAGTTACAATACAATTTCGATACAGGAGGAATCAGAAGGCCCTGCTCGTTAGCAAGGCACTCCTCTGTTCCTCCCCTTCCTTCTCCAAGCTAACAGACTGTCTGCAGACTTCTCTGTTCACTGGTAATTCTTTCCTGTATAAAGAGTGGAAGTTCAGAGAAGCAGCACTGAGAGAGCAGGAGCCAGTAACATTGAAAGCTGTAAACTGCAAGTGATGGGGTAAGAATTTTAACAAATTGTTGACTAGGTAATGTTTCTAAATTCAGTTTTACAAAAAAAAAAACTGCCTATGCAGCTAAGGGGTGTCGGGTAGATAAAAACTGCAGCTCTGAATAACATCAAACAATAATACCCTTGCTATAGGCGTAGGCCATTTACATACCTTCCAAAGTCTGAATGGAATATTCCCAGGACGTTGCTAAGTGAGGCCTACTCACCTACACCATCACATGGATGAGCTTTTTCTCTGATTCAAACCCCTTCACATGCTTTTTCTCTCTCCTGACGTAGTAGCTCTGAGCTCAGCATTTGGGAGCTCATTCCTGTGATGGTGGAGCTGAGCAGTAACGACTAGATCTCACTTAGCAATGTCCTAGCAGCACCCTGGGAGTATTCCAGTCAGGCTTCGGGAGGTACATAAATAGCATACAGCTATAGCAAGGACATTATTCAACTTTAGTCAGAACTGCACAGTTTGCTTTTATTTAAAGATACCCCTTATCTGCATAGACTGTTTTTTGGTAAAGGTGAACTAACCCTTTAAACTAAAAAAAAAACAAACTGTGCTT
>BLSH010042062.1:1683133-1707403 GCA_018402905.1 Glandirana rugosa | reverse complement strand
TCTTTTATGTAGTTTAACGTTAGTAAAGGGAAACCTTCATTATTTCATAAGACTTTGACTCTTTTAAATGGTAAAATCCTCTCTTTATTCCATTAAAACTTTAACTACCGTCGCTGTGTAGTTTTTTTAACCCTATTCCGTTGTTTTTAGACCGTTCCATGTTTGGGTTAAGGTTTTTTTAACCCCTTTCCGGTACAAATGGTGCTACATCGTAGGGGAGAAGAAAATGGTTGTTTGACATTTGTAGACCTTTGATACCTCTGGTCAACGACATCAATAATCTGGAAAGCCACCATCATGGCTGAAAGATGTATCTAAGTTTTAGAGCTGCATATGCTCAGGTAAGAATGGGACAAGCTTCCTCTTCCATAACTACAGCAACTGGTCTCCATAGTTTCCAGATGTTTACAGTTTGTTGGTAAAAGAAGAGGGGATGCTACATCGTGGTAAACATGGCCTTTCCCCAATTTTTTTGGAATTGGGTTTGTACCTTGCCAGATTTTTGTTGCCTTATCCCAATTTTTTTGATGTGTCGCTGCCATCAATTTCAAAATTACCTTATTTCTCTCCTAAAATGGTAAATTTTCTCAGTTTCAGAATACTTTATTACTTCCAAAGGGAAATGATTGCAATTTGATGTATTTTCTATTGTGAATAAAATATGGGTTTATGAGATTTGCAAATCATTGCATTCTGTTTTTTATGTAGATTTTACATAGCGTCCTGTTTTTCTGGGAATTGGGGTTGTATACCGACATGCATTTATAAAGCCCAGCTCTCCCCAAATACATAAGAGTAGTAAAAAAACTCTACTTTTGTTTTTTTAAAATTCAGATCAGCCAGTGAACAAATCCCCAATCAATTATTTTTTCCAAAACATGCGCACAAGCATTTATGCTTTGTAGACTTCACAGTTGCTGGCTCCTGATTGGAGCTTGTGGTCATAGACCGTGTATTGTGCTCTTCACAAACAGGTCACGTGTCCATCCTTATCAGGTCCACAAATTTTTACCTGGTAATCCTGCTCCGTGGTGGGTGGTGCACTCTTTGCTTGGCTGTATCTATGGAAGAAGCCATGGTAACGGCTGCCTTTGTTCATTTCCTCTCCATTGGGATGATGGGATTAGTACAGCAGGAAGATGACATTGTTTATGCTTTCAGGTCAGCTCACAGAGTGGCACAGACACTATATTTTTGGAAAGATCAATGGCTATTTTTTTGTACTTGCTGAAAATGTTGTTAACCTGAAAATTAAAAACAAATGCAGCCAAAGCTTCAAAATTCTGTTTCTGTATGCTTTAACAAAAAAAGTAGAAGTACAAAGCTGAGGCACAGCGAATGTGTATGTGGAGAAATTCTTTCACAAGCAGGTTACTGTTGTGAACACGTAGGGAGACCTTTTCCTTTGTAAAAATGGTGTTTTATGTGAAAGAAGAGCTAACGATGGCCAAAGAAGAGTTGTGAATCGTTACAGGCCGATTGTATTGTAAAATGAATGGCAACATTATTTATAGTGGAGATGGACATTTTTGCATCGCATATTAGCCTATTATGTGGCACTTATCTCAGAACGAAGCCCATGCTGTCCCGCTCCAGGCCGCATCCATGACTGCCCCTGTTCCTTCCGGGCGGCCGCGACTCCGGCTCTGTGACTGGCCAGAGTCGCTTGAGGTCACTCCAGCACATGGGAGCCGCCAATCGCAGCACGATCCCAGTGAAGAAACAGCACGTCAGTGCGTTTCTTTACTGTGCATGTGCCGTTGCAGAAGGGATAATCTTTAATTTATGGAGGGAAGCTTTTGCATGGAGGCATTGCTTACATATTTGTAGATTCCATAGGCTAGAGACCATTTTGAGCCTCCTGAAAGGGTGAAGAAAAACAAAGCACTTCATGTGACTTCTTTTTTTTCCCCCGCTGTGTTATGTAATAGGAAAAGGTTGAGGCCCGCTATTGTTTTGCAATCAAGCTCTAAAAAAATATAGAGCAAAAACCGATGTTTCACTTCCTTCAATTTGTAACCGAGCTGGGTTTATTTGCTATATTCCCTGTAGCTGAGCGTTGGGCATTAAAAGTCTTTTTTCCTTCTTTTATTGTTAACGAGCTTACGTGGTAAAAAGTGTGCTGCATCTATTGTTACAGGCGATGCAAGGATGACCCTAGTGTTGCTGAGCTCAGGGTTTTCACACATATGGTTTTGCTTTATATAGTTCACTGGAAACTTCCTGGCTAGGCTCCAACAGAGATGAAAACAAGGAATAGAGCTGAAACATGGCAATTCAACCTCAGCCATAATCATTCATGGAAAATGGAGACCTTGTGCCATTCTGCAGACACATGCTTTCATTCGGGTAGTGTTGTGAAATATAGATTCTTGTATTTTTAGCTTTATGCTTTCATTTGGGTAGTAGAGTTATTGTAACCCTGCTATCTCAAGGTTTGCATGCAGACTGGAGTATGAAAAGACGTCTGCACACATCTTCTTAAAGTAATAATAAAATCCTTTTGTTATTTTTAAAGAAAAAAAAAAACCTGTTATACTTTCCTGCTCTGTGTAGTGGTTTTGCACAGAACAGCCCCCATCCTTGTTTTCTCTGGTCCCTCTCCTGTACTCTTGGCCCCCTTCTCCTGTCGAGTGTCCCCACAGCAAGCAGCTTGCTATGAGGGCACCTGAGCCGCAGCTCTGTGTGGCCATTCAGTCATGAAGCCACAGTTTGGTCCCACCCCCTCTTCCCCTCATTGCCTAACTGACTTTGACAGCCAATGGCTCCGCTGCTGTCTCAGCCAATCAGGAGGGAGATCCCGAATGCCTGAGGCACTCGTGTACATAGCTGGATGAAGATTGGGCTCAGGCAAGTATTAGGGGGACTGCTGCACACAGAAGGATTTTTTTTTATCTTCATGCGTAGAATGCATGAAGATAAAAAAAACCTTCTGGCTTTACAACCACTTTAAGGTTGCAGGTCCCTTTTTGACTTTGATCTGTTCCCTTTAAAATATGGCTACCCATACAGTGGGTACCACTTAGATCAGATTATTGGATTGGAATTCCGATCAATAAATGGTAACGTGTCCCTAAGTTTTGGTTTTTACTGTGGATAATTATGGTAAGAAAAATAGGACTTTAAATATACCAAGTAAAAAATTCCCATCACACCTATTCCTGAAAATGGCATTTGACTGATGGGTGCTGTAGCAGCTGCTGGTTGTGAACCAGTATCAACACAAACATATATTGCCAGCACACTGCATCTTTAAAAAATAGTATCCAAAAGTGTATTGAGGGGTTCATATCACAGCAAAGAACTGTGATGTTTTGTAACTACGCAGGACCCTTTCATCGGGCATGCGGTGAAGGAGGTCCTGTGTGGCCCTGAAACGTTGCAAATCTTTTCTGTGATTGCTCTGATAGACATTTGGATGCCAATTTTGAAGACCCGCGGTGTGCTGGCAGTATATACTTTTAACTTTAAGTATACCAATATACAACATATATCCACAATAGATGTTTTAAAGTTTATACATTTCAATTCCTGTATTTTAAAACAACTCTTAGGCCTCATGCACACAGGACATTTTTTGACAGTTTTACAGCAGTTGTTTTTAGCTGCAGACGTTTTTTTTTTTTTACAGTCCATAAACTCTCCATCATGTTATCCTATGTATTCATGCACACATAGGCTGTTATCAACTGTTTTAAGCAGTGAAGTTTTTGAGCTGTAAAAAAAACCTAAGACCAGAGTTTTGAGATACGTTTTTTTTTTAGTTGTAAAAATTTTCAAACGCCCAAAAACGTCGATACCCAGCATTTTTTGAAGTTTTAGATCAGTTGTAAAAAAAAAGCTGGTCCTTTAAAAACGCGAAAAAACAGCGATAATATTACGCTTGTAAAAGCTGAAAAAATCACTGATGAGCTACTGACGTTTTTTGGACGTTTTTTTAAAGTCCTGTGTACATGAATCCTTAAAATAATGCTCAATGAAAATCGGCAAAATTGCAAAGATGTTCTCTTAAATAAAATTATCTATATACAACATTGTCATCCTAATGTCTCAAACCCTTCTGCGTGGCTTGTGGTTATTAAATTTATTTGTTGATGTAAAGATTTGGTTGTCTTTTTTGTGTTTCCAGGCCAACATTTGCAGAGGGATGAGACCGCTTCTCCACATATTACCCAATTTGTAAATCTGCTTCTTTAGGGGATGAATAGAATGTAGCAGAGCTACAAGATCATATCAATTTACAGATATATATATATATATATAAAAAATGAATGTATAAGGCAAAACCTGCATATAATGGCAAATGCTAACACAATTTTAGCATTTACAATGATGTCTATGCTATGTACCAGAGAAGTACCAAATCCATTGTCATCCCATATAAGTGTGTGTGTGTGCCGGGGGGGGGGAGAGAAACAAAAGCGTAATCCAAGAGGCAGAATCAACAACCTATATTTTTATTTTATTTTTCTATATTGATGTATTTTATGTATTAAACCGGCTTCCAGGCCCACATCCGAAATATAAGCATAAGTGCCCCATACCAATTAAATAAAATAAGTAACAAAGTGGCTTTACCTAAGGATATGTTTCAATGCCAAAACATTTGCAAAAAAGTGTACACAGCCTTAAAGTGATTGTAGAGTCTTGTTTAAAAAAATAATAAATATATAAAATAACAAACATGTTATACTTACCTTCTCTGTGCAGTGGTTTTGCACAGAGCAGCCTGGATCCTCCTCTTCTTGGGCCCCGCTTTGCTGCTCCTGGCCCCTCTCTCCTATCCAGTGCCCCCACAACCAGCAGCTTTCTATGGGCACCCAAGCCAGAGCCCCCTGTATCAGTTCAGACATGGAGCCCTGACCCACCCCCGTCCCCTTTCTCCCCTGATTAGCTAACTGACTTTGATTGACACCAGTGGGAGCCAATGGCGCTGCTGCTGTGTCTTAGCCAATCAGGAGGAGAGTGCTGGACGGCTTAGACACTCGTGGACATCGCTGGAGAGAGAAGGGGCTCAGGTAAGTAATTAGAGGAGGCTGCTACACACAGGTTTTTTTTATCTTAATGCATAGACTGCATTAAGATAAAAAAAACCTTCTGCCTTTACAACTACTTTTAAAGATTAAAAACATGTTTTATATTTGGGTTCATTTAATATAATCAGGATATCATTGATAACCTTACCAAAGTTAATCCAAACCTTGATGGTAACATTTTAGGTGATGTTGATATTCAAGGCCATTTTACTTTTAAGCTTGTTTGTAGCTAATAATAATAATAATAATAAAAAAAAAGCTATCTAATCTTTTGCTTTAGAAATGCGTTTGCATTTAAGATCTTTATCTTTGTGTGTGTGTGTGTGTGTGTGTGTGTGTGTAAATATTATTCTATACTTGATTAAATATTTTCAGTAATTGATGTGTAATAAGAATTTTGTTTTTGTTCAACCTCGTTGAATGCTGAATGATCAGTGTAAGTGGGCCTTTCCATAGGCTATAGAAAAAAATGTAAATAATGTTTTCAGTTGGAACTTGTTTGTAGGAGCTGACATTCTTTAAATAACTGATAACAGACTAAGGCTCCATGCACACTGGACGCTATCTGGGCTCTCTCGGCGTCGGGCAGGAGACGCTGCTTAGAAAACGTTCTTTTGCAGCTTTTTGTAAGCAGTGTTTACCGGCGTTTCTCGGCGTCTGCATTTTTGGGCTTTTTTTTTTTTTTTTCTTCAATAGCTTCCATTGACTGCAAAAAACACCGGACGCCGATAAACAGTCGTTTACCTGCGTTTATGAGCATTTAGCAGCGTTTAGTGTTTTTTGTGATCAAAAGAACGACTTTTGAACGCCAATTCAGGGCGTTCAGATAACAGCTCAAAAACGCCACTGCTGATAAACAACAATTAACATCCATGTGTGCATGGACACATAGGATAATATAAAGTGGCGTTTTTGGGCTGTTAAAAAAGATGCCAAAACGACCAAAAACGGTTGTTTATCAGATACAGTGTGCATGGAGCCTTAAACATAAGCAGCAGTGCTTTGCTCACTTTGTGATGAAATTTAATAGTAACCCCTCCATACAAATATTTGAGCCCCAGAGTTCATGACTTTTCAAAATCAAAATATATTATTGTGCCCACTAATTAATTTAGCTGTACTATAAAGTGGAATTATGGACAAAATCAGAATTTACATACACCGTATGATGCAATGCATCACTACCATTACCGGTTTTCCATTTTCAGAGTCCCCCTAAGCCACCACTTGATCCTGCCAGGGGACCCTTGATTTTCTTAACAAGGGTGGCAACTTCTGGAAAGAAATACTTGAACTGTATAAATTAAAGTTGTTCTAAAGGCAGTTTTTTTTTTTTGTTTTTTTTTTTAACTTAATGCATTCTCTGCATTAAGATAAAAAAAAAAACACCTGAGTGCAGCTTCCCCCCAGTTCCTCCTTGTAGCTCCCTGAGCCCAGTCTCGATCCAGCGCTGTGCACAAGAGCCGCGGCTCTGTCTGTTCTCTTGCTCCTTAGTGGCTCAGAGACAGCAGCCGTTGGCTACTGCTGTTATCAATCATAGCCAATAACAAGTGAGTGGAGAATTGGGGCTGAGTCCTGCTATCTGCATCAATAGACAAAGACAGCGAGGCCTGCGTGAGGGTGCGTGAAAGCCCCCATAGCAAGTGGCTTGCTTTTGGGGGCAGTTTGCGGGGGGAGGAGCCAGGAGTGTCTTCAGGGGACCCGAGAAGAGGAAGATTGGGGCTGCTGTGTGCAAAACTAAGTATAACATGTTTATTATTTTAAATAAAAAATGTCAGGGTTTACAATCACGTTAAAGCTGACTGTTCATTTTAAGCACCCCTGGCAATGTTATATGTTGCTCCCAATTCCTCTGTGTTTTTGTTGCTGGACAGCTTGCTCTACTTGGAAAGTTAAAGAAAAAATATTAAGGTTTTTGTAAAAAAAAAAAAAAAAAAAAAATTCTGAAACGAATACAATATTTTTCGCTATAGTGACCCTTTAGGTAAGTTAAAATACACCTATGTAACCTTGTTCTTTCACCTGCAATGACTATACGGACAGATTTATGTATGAGTTGTCCAATTAGGGGTTCTGGTTCAGAGTATCTGAATTGATGCAGCAAACTTGCACTGCATCAAGGTGCCCCCTGTGCCATGTACTATAATCTATCTTTTTATACCAACACTAGGGTTTATGTAGCAATAAATCAACTGAGAATAAGCTAACCTAGAGGCTTCCCAAGTTCTCCCTTTTTAATATGTGAGACATCCAAACTCGATAACAAAGCAAAAGGCAAAATAGCAGCAGCTTAATAAATTTGACATAATGGGGAAGTTCACAATGAGGGAACTAAGTCTTCATATAGGGCACTTCATATATAGTTTATCTATATGCAGACATTTAGGAATTCTGAGATCTACCGTAGAAGATCTGAAAAAATCCAGCAAGAGTAATTACGTTGGCCTCCAGCTCTATAGACAGGATATAGGGCTGATTTTGCCTAGTGCCATGTGACTGCTCCAAGGACAGAAGAACATTCGTAAATGAACCTGTTCCTACTTTCCCTTCTTAGAAAAAATATGAAATAGAAAGCTAATCCTATGCAGGATTCACATTTAATTTCATAGCATTGTGGATGGAGCAGTGGCAAAGATGTGCAGCTCTGACCCTTGAGGCTCTCAAGATTCTGAGTGTAAAATATATTATTTATTATGGCGAAGTGGATGGAATATAAATTGAAGGCTTGCCTCTTGTGGTTGTTGAGACACTGAAGGCTGTGTGCAGAAGCAATGAATTCAGGGGAAAAATACTGGAAGGTCATGGGATCAATGTCAAGCCAGACAAAGTAAATCATTCATTGCTGGGGAAGTATTCAGTTCAGTTGTGTGGAGCTGGTTTGTGATATCCGTTTTACATGCTATACAAGGGTATTGTAGAATTAGTCTAGGCATTGTTATTGTTGCCTCCTGAACCAATTTTGCTGTCAGAGGAGCTTATCCCTCATTCCCAGTCAATGTATACCAATAGCTTACCATTTGAGGAACCCAAACTGTGTTTCTTCAAATGGTAATGGAAGAAAATGCACCTATAAAGTCCTATGCTTACTTATTTTAGAACACACTTAAAAGATGCAAATTTACTCATAAGTCACCCGAGAACGTTCTACTTGCTGATATGAATAATAATTTCTTTAAAATTGTAAATTGTCTGCCTTGTGTGCATCTGTGCCAAAAGGCAACTATTCACGAATATGATCGGGCTTTGAACCTTGTATCAGCATTGCCACTTTGGTTGTGCAGTGTGTTCTTGAACTATGTATGGGGAAAGAATTTTTGGAGGTGCCAGTCCAAAACCTGTCTCTGGTGAGTGGACATAGGTGGTTGTCATGTTATAATGTTTGGGAAATCCCAGCAGAGAGAGACGTCTTTCCATTTGAGAACATGGTTTTGACATTTTTTTCTTCACCTGCTGTGGCAGGACCTTATGTCACTGCTGGGTAACTTTGTCACTCCACTCATGAAATATTACCGTTCGGCTCGGTTCACACTATTCCAGTGCAGTTTTGATGTGAGTTTCATTGCAAATTTAAATGTAGTTGTATTCTCTGGAGCCAAATCATACTAAAATTGCACCAAAGTAGTACAGGAATCTTTCCCAAAATTGTGCTGCATTGATGTGAACAGACACCAATGGGATTTTCTTTTGTCATGCAGTTCTGTGCCACTCAGAAATCTCACCAGTGTGAACAAGCACTTAAAGCCAAGTGAGATAACTTACAGGGTTGCTTTTTACAAGATCTCAAGAATTGAGTGTTGGTGGTATTCAAGTTCCTATTGGCTGACTGCAAAGGAGAAAATGCTGCTGCAGGCTCCCGCTTGTGACAGAAAGCCTAGGCATTGATTAGACCATGTGATCTCTGCAGAGTAAAGTATTTGACAGGTACCCGCTCCCACTTCCGGTCAGATTGCCACGGCGATCTATGCGTAAGTCCGCATCCCCCCCCCAGCCTTCTGTGACATGTGACAGGTCCCAGAAGACTGCAGGACCATTCACAGGGCGCAGCGTGACACGCACACGCTCAGTAGGAAACCGGCTGTGAAGCAGGAAGGCTTCACTGCTGGTTTCCCTTACCTAAGATGTTGGTGCCTGCACCCGAAGCCGAGCTCAGCTTGGGTGAATTCAGCACTGAATTCCTGGACAGGTAAGTGTCCTTATCTTAAAAGTCAGCAGCTACAGTATTTGTAGCTGGTGACTTAATTTTTAGGTGGAAATGAGAGCTCCTCTTCTCTCCTCCTAAGTATTTGTGAGAACAATAATTTTGTTTTTCTCTAATTGCAAGTATTTTGTGACCATGCTAAAGCGAAGCTCCACCCACATTTTACACTCCTCACCATCCAGCACTAATGTGTACCCTTAAAACGAATCAACATTTTTTTTTTTTTGCATCATTTCCTTTATTTCTGCTTTTATCTTTTTTTTTTTTTTACTTCCTCCTTAGGGGCCGCGGCCCCGCACGTCATTTCCAGCTTTGCAATGTCTCCTGGGAGATGTGTGTCATCAATCCCATGGGGCAATAGGCAAACCCGACCTACAAGCCATTATACCGCTTGCGCCGCACTGCGCATGGGCAAGAACAGCATGTGCATGCTGGGTAGCCAACATGCACGCAGTCCAAGCAGTAATACACTGCGGCTTCAGATGCCCACACAGGAGATGGCTGCGGCGCGCTGGGACTTCATAAAGTAAGAAAACAATGCTGCACATATACAAAACGTTCCTTAGTTTACAGCATACCTTTAGTAGACTACACTAAGCATTAGTATTATAGGGGTATTTTTAACTGAAAAGGTCAATTTAAACCGGAACACTGCTTTTAATAGTTTATAAACTCTGGACGCCCCCAGAGAATAATCTAGACCGTAATAATCTGGACATCATGTAATGTTTAGGAGGATCCCATTGGTCACTGTACACCTACTGTAATGTAAGCAAGCTCTGGGGTCGATTCAAAACATAAAAAAGGCCCGTATACCTGGCTGGCTTGGGGATGCATTGGAATTCTTTGTATGAAGAGCCCTGGAGGGGCCACTTGTGCCAAGAAAAGCTCCAAGACAACTGCTGATGGAAAATCTGTAAATTATTTCACTTTGGTACATTTGCCATATTCCGCATCCCTTGTGACATAGAATGTATCTATCTATCTATAGGCATCACAGAAAATGCAGTACTTAATGTTTCTAAATAGTTTGAATTCGTCTAGACTGAAGGTATTGAACGATGCAGCTTGTTTTTTAAGTCTGAATATTCCTGCTTTTTGCCACTTTAAAGATCTGCAGAGGGGGGGGAAGGTTTAGTGGAAAAAAAGATGTCGTGTTGAACTTTTTTTTTTTTTTTTGTTAAAATTCCTTCTTCATGTGAAACAGTGGTCTTTGTTTGAGGCTTGTCTTGGTTCTTGTAGAGTTGTATAGCTCTATTGATTGGTTCCATGCAGGGGAAATCTGACCTTTAACAGATGTTTGAGAAGTTGCCAGCATGCAGGGAGATCAGCAGACCAGACAGAATTTTCATTATTGTCTTCAGAGGACCTAGTTCTCAAGGTATAGTAATATCAGAGCAGGCTTTTCTTTTTTATAAGGCAGCCTAAGCCTGTATTCAGAGTGTTTCTTATATTAATAAAATGCGTTCAGAAACGATAGGCATTTTTTTTTCTGTCTGCGTGACTCACGGTACGCAGTCAGTGGTTTTCCTTTGTTTCTACACCTGTATGTTTAGTGTAAGGGCTGGCCGTACACAATTAGTGTGACATCGTCTGGCCAATGGCTGACTAGGGAATTCTGTTGTAGGTGTCTCACCACTGGAAGTCATCAGATTAAAAATAAAATTGCATGGGATTTAAGTAGCCAGCAGTCACCAAAACTGTAATCCGTTTTGGGTGGAATGAACCTTTAGCCTTTTTTCTTTGGGTTCAGTTTACAAAATCCGTACTATATCCCATAACTTTTATTATCTATGTCAAAATAAATGCAAATGCTAACAGGTGACTCTTTATTTGCACAATGTATCATCAGATGTCCGTTCTGCTGAACGTCTACAGCCCCTATGCAGCCACTTCCTCTCTACATGCACTCCACTGCTGGCTGCATGTTCTCACTTTGGCTTGCCATAAACTGATGGATTTTTTTTTTTTTTGGCCTGCACACTGCCCAAAAAAATAAGACTGATTTCAAGCAGAAATTAAAAATTTCTCTGTCCACACTGTACAACATGGACATGTGTTGCAGTGCACAACAAAGCAATGGCGACGCACTGCTTTACATTGTGACGTGGTGCGTTAGGAAAGAGTATGAGCAACTTTTTTGCTGTATTAGGCAGCCCTTTCAAGTGAATGTGCTGCCTTAAAGTATAACTAAAGGCAAATCATAATTTTTGTTCAGTTTAGGAGAGAAGAGTGTAGAGGAATTAGAATACCTGTCAGTTTTTTTAATTTTATTGTCTGTGCCCCATTAGGGAGCTTCATCCTCCCTATTAGTCTCGTTTGTCTAAAGAAAAGGAAGTGAAAAGAAATGTGGGACACAGATGGCAATAGTAAACACCTGGCCGGTGTTATAATCCTCTTACTCTATCCAAAAAAACCCCAAAACGTTTTGCCTTTGTTCTACTTTAAAGCAGAGTGCCACCAAAAAAGGGGAATCTCCACTTGTCTACCTCCTCTCCCCTTCCACTGCGCAAGCACGAAGCTCTCTGCACGTTCGAATTGGCACGGTGGAGGAAGGAAGAGGGGGGAAACTTCTGAGGGACCCGTCAAAAACAGACTTTTGGGTGGAACTTTACTTTAATGCATGGTATACCACCACAACAGTGTGAACCTAACTTAAAACCCAGAAATTTGTGCAGTTTTCCCAAAATATGAATGCATTTGGGGGGGGTCTCTTGGGTGAAGAAGGGGGCTTCAAGCCCAATTCTGGTAAAAGTATCAACACTGCAGGTGGTTAACTGCTCCTTTCTGTCTAGGGGATAGGAAAAGCACTTTTACTTGCCTGGTCCTCTGCTTCCCTATTGTTTGGCATGCAGGGCTATAGGCTCTGAATCAGTGTTGATGACGTCCGAGGACTGCTAGAGCATAGGGGAGAAGAGGCTGCAGGGATAGGTCTAGAGCAGTGTTCCTCAACTCCAGTCCTCAAGGCGCCCCAACAGATCATGTTTTCAGGATTTCCCACAGATGAAGTGGCTGTGGCAATTACTAAGGCAGTGAAAGTGATCAAATTAAATGGACAGCCTGAAAACATGACCTGTTGGGGCGCTTTGAGGGCTGGAGTTGAGAAACACTGGTCTAGAGCACGAAGAATCAGTAAAACTTGCTTTACCCTGTACCCCTAGATATAAATTATCCAGGATTTATGTAGCGTCAACCATTTGCGCAGTGCATTACAACGTGAGGGCAGACAGTACAATTACAATACAATTCAGTATAAGAGGAGTCAGAGGGCCCTGCGCCTTAGAGCTTACACTCTAAAAGGGAGGGCCAAGGGATACAAAAGATAAGAACTGTCAGCAGTTAACCCTTTGTGTGGGTACAGCCCCGCTGTTAAGGCCCGTACACACGATCGGAAAATTGGACTAAAAAATCCCGCTTTCTAAGTGATCTTATCATAATAGGATCGTTAATACAGACCTTTCGAGAGCCGACTTTAGTAAACTCCTCCTCCGATTCGATCTGAGATTAGCATGCGAAAAAAAACGGACGATCTGTCGTCCGATTTTCGGATTGTGTGTACAGGGCATCAGGGAATGACTTTTACTTTTCCAATTCAGGTTTAAAGAGGTTGTAAACCTCAGAAAAAAAACAAACAAAAAAAAAAGCAAACCCTGCAAGACAAAGGCATAATGAGCTAGTATACATCGCATACCAGCTCATTATGAAATACTTGCCTCAGAGCGAAGCCCTGCAGTACTGACATCTTTCTTCCGGGCTCATGGGCTCCGTCGCTATGATTGGCTAGAGCTGCAATGACCCTGAAGAAATGGCACAAACGAGCCGCTTCTTAAGTGCTCATGCGCTGATGACATCGGCGCAAGCGTATATTGTAAATATCTCCTAAACTGTGCAAGTTTAGGAGATATTTACAGTACCTATAGATGAGCCTGATTATAGGCTTACCTGTAGATACAATTTTTTATCATCAGGTGTTGGTAGAGCTTAGAGCTATGATTCTCTCCAATTCCCTAATGACAGGCAGAAAAATTGATGATCCTGTAATGTGAGCGATTAGCAGGAAGGAAAATCGTGTGTATTTCTGTTGTGACAAATGAAACTACAGTATTTTGAAGAAATAAAACTGAATCAGCCTGTCAGCCCGGCTGCATCTGCAAGTGAACGTCATGTGATTTCATTTAGATTAGAGGGATTTCCAAAACCCTTTTTTGTCTCCTTTATTATAACGAAATGCAGCAGATTCAGTCGCTTAATCGTGGGGGAGTTTAACAGGAACACTGAGCTCTGTGTGTTCTCAGACTCCACCAGTCACACTACAGGAAGGGGGCAAGGCAGAATGTTTGCAGAATTATGTGAGTAATACTTGACAATACCCGCTGTTGCCAGACAAACTTTTTTCCTTTTTCCTTTTTTTTTCCTCCTCCTGCAGGTGCTGATTTTCCTGAGGGATTTGTAATTGCTTTTCAGCATGTTACAAATGTGGGAAAAGGAAAAAGAAATTTAGCTTAGAATTTAAGCTGCATCATAAAATAGAAACCAGGGAAAATGCTGTCAGCCTATTAATGTGTTTCCCTAAGAACATGTATATTCCTGTGGGGCCTAATTGGAAATGAGCCAATAAGGCGTCTCCTTATGAATGCCTATAAATTACCATGAATATTTGGGTAATCGTTTCTTTCTCTTCTCTTTGTATATAAAGCCAAAACTTTTTAAGTTTGGATAGAAAAAGAATGGTTAAAGCTGAACTCTGAACTTTGTCTATGATTGCTGTACAAGTGCAATGTAATACATGTTTATGTATGCGGTTACAATGATATGGATACAGATTCTGTAATGTAATAATATAAATAAAGAATTTTAAAAAATATATAAACTGAGTTCTAGACCTATATATATATATTTTTAATTTCTTATCTTTTAGCAATATCATCACCCACTGATAAATCTCAGCATGATTCATTCATAATGTCCGCTTCCTTATCTCCATTGTTGATGGCCACTATGCCTACTTTTTTCCCCCGCCCAATGGTAATTGACATCCCCTATGTTGTCCCTATGCAGTGAGCCAATCACCCCCATCAACGCCTGCTGGGAGACTTTGGCAGGTTGTGCAAAGGAACCCACCCACAATTCCACCCACATTTACATTTGTTGCTTACTTTTTATCCTTTAGGCTGGATTCACACCTATGCATTTTTAGTGATTTTTGCAGATTGGCACTACAGAATGTGTTCCATAGGAAACCATGGTAAATGGACTGTAGTGCAAATCTGTAAAATACACTAAAAATGCATAGGGGTGAATCCAGCCTTAGACACAATAGGAAGTAATAGGAAAGCCCTCTAAAATAAGGGAAAACTCCTCTTAGACCATTATCATTAGAACAAGTGCCCCCAATGGGAGATTTTTCTTCTAATCCTCTTCTGGTGACCAGTAAAAAGATTGAGATTTTTCCCCTCAGTGTCAGTGCCCAGCAATGGCCCCTGGGGAAAATAGAGTGTGTAAATGTCCTCAGCAGGGACACAGACCAAAATGAAGTCCCAACAGAGGTTCTAATCCTTATAACATATATATTACAATATTCGAGAATTAAAAAAAAAAAAAATAAAAAAAAAATTGGGCTTTAGATACACTTAATTATTTCCTTTGAAGTTATACTAAAGGTACATTTTTTTTTGTGCTAGAATTAAAAAAGATGTTATGCTTATCTGCTCTGTGCAACTATATTGCACTGATTGGTGCCTTACCTCCTCTTTGGTGGTCCTCACTGGTGCTCTCTGCTCCTCCTTCCTACATGTGCCCCATTTGCAAGCCGTATGCTATTAGGCACCTGTGCATTTGTGCATCCTAAGACCAGCACCCGCTCCCTCCTCACAGGAGTTTGACTGACCGCAGCAGGAGCCTATGGCTGCCACTGCCATCGATATCTCCTGTGGAACCAGGAAGAGAGGAGAGCGGTGTTGCAACCAGGACAGCACTGGATGAGTGAGAGGAGCCAGGTAATTTGTTTTGGGGAAGGATAGGTAGTGGGTAGTTTTTTTTTATTTTTACCTTAATGCAGAGAATGCATTAGGGTAAAAAACTATTTTAACGTTCGAACCACTTTAAGGGCCGGTTCACACCTAGGTGATCCGACTTCAGAGG
The DNA here is from genome assembly GCA_018402905.1 of Glandirana rugosa. Taxonomy (NCBI): domain Eukaryota; kingdom Metazoa; phylum Chordata; class Amphibia; order Anura; family Ranidae; genus Glandirana; species Glandirana rugosa. Next base: position 1,692,028 of record BLSH010042062.1, on the reverse strand, counting down.
CGACTATGCTAGGCGCTTTTAACGCGACTTTGGGCGACTTACAAAGTGACCTGAAGCAACCTCCATGCCAGGCAACTTTGCCTGTGGTCAATCAGAGACGAGAGGGAGGGGGGTTGCTTTAAACATTTTTTTTTTTTTTTTCCTGTAAAGTCGCTTCAAAGTCGCTTCATTATAGAAGGGGGGATCCAACTTGGAGGTGACCTCCATTGAATTCTATGGGTGCAAGTCGGATAGAAGTCACGTTGAAGTAGTACAGGAATCTTTTCTGAATTTGCCTTGAAGTCAGAGCGACTTGAGTAGCGGATATTAAGACGGCTCCCATTCATTTCAATGGGGTTTCTCATGTCAAGCGACTTGAGGCGACTTGGAGCAGCACAAGTCGCCTGGACGTGAACTGGCGCTAAAGCTCATTCGTTTTTGCCACATTTGCCTATCACTAGCTGGATTGGTGAGTATTTACCTGACCTTGTACACTTTCATTTTTACATTATTTATACATATATCTTCTAGGCATGTGTGAAGGCATCCAAAATACTGCAGTTTTAAAGCAAGCTCAAGGTTTATCCTGCACTAACGAGATGTATTTAGCTAGGATAGCTGCTTTTATATTTTTCAGAGAAATGTAGTCACTGTGCCATATATTAAACTTTGGTCAATGGGCTAGGTTGGAATTTTTCAGCTAATAATCTGTTTGCTCAGTTGAAGATGTCAGTGTTGCAACATATTTTACACAGCAGTAGTAATGGTCCTTGATCATGTAAGTGGCCAAATGGAGAGCTGAGTATTCCTTGCAATTCATGGAGTTCCCCTGACTTCAGAAACATAAGACTAGTCATACATGCCAGTTGAAAGAGAGAAATCTATTACAACACCAATTCCAAAAAAGTTGGGATGCTGTGTTACATCTACATAAAAACAGAATGCAATGATTTGTAAATCTCATAAACCCATATTTTATTAACAATAGAAAATAGAAAATCTTTTAAATGTTTAAACTGAGAAAATGTACCATGTTAAAAACAAAAAACCTATCCCGCCCCTTCTAAAAGTGATCTCGCAGCGAATCCGCTGCAGAGACCACTTTTATCTGAAAGCGGACCGCCCGCTGAAAAAAACGATACCGGGGTTATGGTAGCTATTTGCTACCATAAAATCCTGTTTGACATGCTAAGTAACAGTGTCCCTGGAAATCTTCCTAATATCTGGTTGTCTGTGTCCAGGTGGGTTAATATTGTGATTTAAAGCAGAGTTCCACCCAAAAGTGGGACTTTCGCTTTAAGGGAAGGTGACCCCATGAAATGCCACAATTGGCATGACCCACTTCCTCCTCCTGGTGCCGCGGAGCCGGAAGGAAGTTCACCTTCCTCCCCTCCCACCCGGTGATCTTCTGGGACACGCCACAAGTCCCAGAAGATATACCGGCACCGCCGAAGGGAGGGGGAGAAGAGCGAGCCTTTGGGTGGCCAAATGGGTGGACCGTGGGACAGGTGAGTGTGTGATAAAAGTCAGCAGCTAGACTTTTTGTAGCTGCTGACTTTTAACTGGGTGGAACTCCGCTTTAACTACTGACAGTGCTGAGTGTTATTCCTCTATGGGGATGGCAAATGGTGCCATAGAAGAAATGGCATTAAGCCATTTCTTCCTAGCCAGTTAGTTGTGTATAAATCCTCCATAAACCGAGGACCCTGTAATATTTTGTTGTTAAATTACAAACCATGGACTTTAGGACCTCCAGCACTTTGACATCCTTTGCACAAGAATTCCCTGAGCAAAGTGATCGTCTTTCAGGAATAACATACTTGAATGTCCAAAGGTTTGAAGGTGCCAAAGGTTTTGACTATATGTTGTTTTCTTCTTCTCTCTGACTCTAAATCATCTATTTCTTTAATATGTGGTTTGTAGCCTGACTGTGAGGTGGAAACACAATAATGGTTGCTTAAGCACCAAACACAGCCATTGGGTTGAGTGCATTTTTTAGTTCTCATATTAACACTTTTACACCGGCATGATAGGGGTCCTCAGCATCCATACTGAACACCTACACCAGATTTTGCCTTTACCAGAAATATCCAAAACTTTAGCAGGTGAGGCCACATACAGTCTAGAACAGGGGTTTCCAGCAACCTCTGATGTGGCCCATGACCTCATGCTCTGGGATGGTTTATCTGCAAGCTCAGATCACGGGTTGCCCACTTGCCTTCCCAGAGCATCGGTGTTGTGGAGTCGGCGGTAGAGGAACCAAATGGCTGTTGAGAGAGCAGAGCTGCATAAGCTGATGCTTCCTCTATAGGCGCCGGCTGCTGTCCCAGCCGGATTGATACCAAATGCATTTTGCTTGGGACAGCAACATTTTCTACAGCTGGTGATGCCTGCAGAAAGTGAAGGCCAGTTTGTGAAAATCAGTTTGGACATCGCAACAATCACATCTTTGGGCATAATATCAGAGTTTTGCAGTTTGAACATATTCGTTTTGCAATGGTTATTAGGCTTCTCTCACACACATCTGCAGGTGCAGCGCAGTGCTCCTGTGGCTTTTGCTGTGGGTTAGCTGCACTGAGCCATAGACTTTCATTATATCCTGCAGGTTTAGTGCGCTTTCAGAAAGTGCACTACACCTGCAAGTTATAATAGATGTCTATGGCAAAGCGCAATTGACCTGAAGGAAAGCCGTGGTGCGGTAAACTGCAGCACATCAGTGTGCCTTAGGCCCCTTTCACACAATCGGTCCAGTTGGGTCCACCTGTCCATTTTCTTTCTTTTTGTGATTAAACAGTAGTCACATGGTTACTGGCCCGCTATCAGTTACCAAATCACTTAAGTGGCCCTTGCTCTTCAGAGGGTTGAGCAGTGGCGCCTGGATGCTATTTTGGGGGGGAGGCACGGCACAACCACCCCCCCCCCCCCCCCCCCCCCCGCCGGAGACGGACAATGGATCTTTCACCACCCGAGACACCCTGGCCAATAGGGGCTTCCTGATTGAATAGCTAATATTCGTTCGCTAGTGTCACATAACTGGGTGGGATCAGGGCACACTGCTCTGAGCCCCGAGGCCACTCTGTTTTGAAGTTTATTAGAGCCTTTGGCTCTAATCACATTCTTTAACCCCCTCCCCCATTGGAATACATATGTCTGGCGCCCTGTATGTAGATCAGGGGGCCGGGCGCATGGATGGTGGGGTGGCGCCCCTTATGGAGTGGCCGCCACTGGTGTTGAGCACCCCTGGCCTGGAAGAACAGTCACATGGTTCAATCTACCCATAGATAACTGTGCTCATATTTTCATATCTTTGCTTTGTCTGTGATTGTATAAATTATAATTTTTCTGGTTTTAATTCAGAGGAGGGTGATGGTTCTGTTTTGTTTACAGAAATAAGTTTGGGCTGTTGCTGGGCTTATTAAGCAAAAACATATTTTGTTTTTCTAGCTCCATGCTTTTGTTCCATATTAGGAATATCCTGTGAATCATCTTGTTTTCTTGGGGCTGAAATTGCTTTGGCTGGAAGCCAAGTTGTGATCTGTCATTGGTGATTCATGTTTAAGCTCAGAAACTGGTGGTAAAACTTAAAACGGGAGGTTTTCATACAAAGCATCTGCTGTAGCTGTGTGTCAGGAGTGTAAGCTCAGTGATTGCAGTAGGGTTTGGGGACAGAGGGGGCAGGGGGCCCACAATTCAACACTTCTGCTCCTGCACTACTCTCTCCTAATCTGGTATTTCATTTCCAGAGCGTGTAGCTCCAGCTCGTCTGTATTTTAGGTGTCATTCATTATCCATAAAACACTTGATTGTCTTGACTACATAGCTACGGACATGTTCATTTCCAAGGCGTTTTTAGACTTGTTTTTGCCAACTGACTTTCCAACTTGTAAAATCTCTGCGTGTCCCTGTTGGTCTTTCTTTTGAAGTGGAAAGTATTGAACTGGGCATTCAGTGCTTCAGTCTTCCCCAAGAATAGAAGGAGAACCTTGTGTGATAAAGAACAGGCAGACGTTTTACTGCCTGTCAGGAGACCTCTTCCTCATTTTTGAAATAGCGGGTTTGAATATCATTTTGTCGTTATGTTCAAAGAGAAAAGGGGGAACCAAAACTAAGTTTATAATATCCATGCGATAAGAGTACATGTGATGTGGGCCCCTTATTAAGATGCATGTTCAAAGAACACTGGGGTGCAGTAGTGACCTCCAAATAGAATATACAGTAATAAGGTGCAGGACCATTACAGTTTTTTTTGACTGCCCTATACAGTACAAGAATTTTCATCACCCTACTTTTACCGTAATCCCCACCATGGGCTGGTGGCCCTACTCCCACTTGTTTGGTACTGTTTGGCCTTTGTATACAGTAGGGGGGTCAGCACTGGTTTCCCTCTGTAAACAAAAGCAGGAGGCAGCTGGTATATTTTAAACATTGATAAGAGACTTGCGTAATGCTGCCACTAGAGGGTGCCACCTGCGACAACATTTTCACCTTTCTAATGGAAACTATAGCCCTGCTGGGGTTGGGAGGAGGATGATACAACTTAGCTTTTTGGCGCTGCTTGAGTTAAATTTGATATGTTCTTAACCACCCATACTAATTGAATCCTACTCAGGAAGCTAATCATAAATACTGAATGAATATTACAATTCAAATGGCTAGTCATATCCTGGGACACACATAATTACTCCTCTGATCCCAGTAGGATACTGCAGTTTTCAATCACCCTAGCTTCTGAATACATTTAATGATAACACGGCAGCCTATACTTGTGAGTTAGAATGACAGAGCGTCTGCTAATTAGACAGATCAGTTGAGGTAGGGGAGAGAAGATTTATTAACTGGTGTGCACAGCCTTAGTTGTGACGAGGCGACTTCTTGGATTTATTACAAGACTGTCATTGCCACAAAAAAATCATATTAATATCTGTGAAACATCTTATATGATATGACTGGTTGATGGCATTTTGAAAACAGAAAGGAAATGTTGTAATTGCATGTTATTTCTCTAATATAGTGGGAACAAAATATTCCTTTTTAAAATGACTATCACAAAATGTTAAAGGTATATGCCCGGCAAAATTTTAGACTTGAGATGCATAAAGGGATTCAAACTACCTGGTCCAGATTTCAGTTCTTTTTATCCAGGTGTAGGTGTAGTAGACACGTGTACCCTGCTAGTCTGCATGTAGCAGACACATGTACCCTGCTAGTCTGCATGTAGCAGACACGTGTACCCTGCTAGTCTACATGTAGCAGACACATGTACCCTGCTAGTCTGCATGTAGCAGACGAGTGTACCCTGCTAGTCTGCATGTAGCAGACGAGTGTACCCTGCTAGTCTGCATGTAGCAGACGAGTGTACCCTGCTAGTCTACATGTAGCAGACGAGTGTAACCTGCTAGTCTGCATGTAGCAGACGAGTGTACCCTGCTAGTCTGCATGTAGCAGACGAGTGTACCCTGCTAGTCTGCATGTAGCAGACAAGTGTACCCTGCTAGTCTGCATGTAGTAGACACGTGTACCCTGCTAGTCTGCATGTAGCAGACGAGTGTACCCTGCTAGTCTGCATGTAGCAGACGAGTGTACCCTGCTAGTCTGCATGTAGCAGACGAGTGTACCCTGCTAGTCTGCATGTAGCAGACGAGTGTACCCTGCATGTAGCAGACGAGTGTACCCTGCTAGTCTGCATGTAGCAGACGAGTGTACCCTGCTAGTCTGCATGTAGCAGGCGAGTGTAACCTGCTAGTCTGCATGTAGCAGACGAGTGTAACCTGCTAGTCTGCATGTAGCAGATGAGTGTACCCTGCTTTTGATTAGTAATCTGGCCATTTTCCCCAGGGAGAGAGGAAAAGATCTTGGTGATTGTGAAGGGTGGACAGGTGCAGTTTTTCAGCTTCTGCCCTTAACTGACATATCGGTTTTTAGTGGTTTGACTGTTAAAGCTCTTTAATCACTTGCCCAATATAGTGACTGCTTCGTTATTGGGAGAAAAATTATGTGCAGTGTTATTTACTTATGTGTGCCTTGGCTGATCTGGGGGCTGGCTAAGGGTGCCAGTAAGTTGAAATGTTCGCAATTATACTGTTATGCTTTACAACAACCCCTCTGACGTCACTGGTTATGTCAGTGAAGGAACCTGGGCAGCTACACATGTTACATTTTGGTGCATAGAACTATGTCTACTTTATAAGCGAGGTATTATATTATTATTTTTCATTGTGTCCTTGTGACTGATTCATAGGCAGTTCTGTTGCTTGCAACACTTAGCCAACAGCAGAATTGCTAAAATATAACTTCTGTTAACCGTAAAAGTTACTGCCCAAAACCATTGAAACTCAATAGCTATCTAAGGAACAGCAATGGAGCAACATATTGGTTAAGGTAGCAAAGAGGGCCTGCATAGGATAGGAGGTGTATATGGCAGTCAGCCTATTCTGTATGAATACATTTAGAAGTCTCAGCCATGCTATATTGTAAAAGGTATTGAGGAGATAGAAAGTCCACATCATGTGGTATTACCAAAAAGTCAATTGTTCCTTTTATTTTACTAGTTGCAACATTGATAAAGTATAGCTACTAAGTAAACAGAAAAATCCAGCAGAATTCAATGTTTACTTCTTCAAATTTGTTGGCAAATAAATCATCAGTGACTGACCTTTATTATCCAAGCTTGTAAAGATTACCTAAACTTGCTTGAAATACTTTCTCAAACTAACAGAGATACAGTATGAAGATATTTAAATTGTAAATGACCAGAGCCCTCTGATTCCTCCTTTATTGAATTGTATTGTAATTGTGCTGTCTGCCCTAATATTGTAAATCGCTGCGCAAACTTGTTGGCGCTATATAAATTCTATATAATAATAGTGTTAACCCTTTCTGGGGTTACAGCTAGGCCTCATCTTGCAGAGTTTGGAAATTAACTTCTCTGTAAACATGGAAAATAATATGTAAAAAAAACAGTTAAGATACTTAAAGTGGACCTGAATGCAAAAAAGGGGATATATTCTCTGTTTCAGGGAACATTTATAAATCGTAATTGTGGCCAAGTTGCACTCTGAAAATGTACCTCTTGTATGGAATTCCTTCTATAAAATAGCAGTACTTTTCTTGGTATGTGAGTGTGTTTGAGCAATACTTTGCCTACAGGCTCATGTGTGTCTGCAGTGTGAGATCTAAGGCCTCACTCACATGGCACACGAGAACAGGGAGAACATGAAGACTTCATGCAGATAGTGTCCTGGCCTGGGATTCAAACCAAATAACTCAGTGTCACAGGCAGAAGTGCTAACTACTTAGCCACTTCACTGCTACACTACCAAATACTATAGATCTCCTTCAAAATCTGATGTGACAATCCACAAGAGGTAGCAGTGCCATTAGGCCTCATTCACATGGCCACAGGGGCTGTATAGCGTAAAAAGGAGTTTTTTTTTTTTTTTTTTGCCTGGGTGTCACAGGCGGTTTATATGTGGCCTTGACAGACGCAACAGCCGTATCTGAACATTTTACGTCCATACAGGGACAGATGAGCGGCCTTGGTTGCTTACAGTTGGCACCCAAGGCCACTCATTTGCCCCTGGTGTATGCGCCTGGATGTATATACAGCCTGCTGTTGTACTGTACAGTCTACTGCCCGTGGCTGTATTCAAACACGTTTGAATGGGTGAACAAATCACATTACTTTTGTAAGCTGTACGGCGCTCTTTGGCTTGTGAATGGGGCCTAATGTACTGCTGCCTCTGGCTGCTAGTTTGGTCAGATTTGGTAATGTAGCAGAACAGTGGCTTGGTGGTTAGCACTTCTGCCTTGCAGCTCTGCGGTTATAAGTTTGAGTCCTGGCCCGGACACTGCCTGCATTAAGTTTGTATGTTCTCCCTCTACTTGTGTGCGTTTCCTCTGGGTACTCCACCTACACACTAAAGACATACAGGTAGGTTAATTGGCTCCTGTATAAATTGGTTCTAGTATATGTATGCGTCACCACACTTTTGTCTGTGTTTTCTCACTTGGATGGAGGGTGGGTCCTTAGGCTACCCTGAAATCTAGGTGGAGGATTTGTGACCATCAGGTTCCTTCCTCCCCTGAACCGGGTGTGGTCTCTCACCTAGTACTCTTTGGTCAGCTTTGGCTGACCATAAAGCGAGGGGTCCACCAGGCCTTTTGACTAAGTGGACCAAGTTGAGCCTTGCCTCTGTCAGGAGCTTTGCGCCCCAGGGGGTCAGGATAGACTCCTGCTTCTTCAGGAGCTGGACTAGAGACACATCCTTAAATGCACCTTTTTGTATGTTTTTCACATGCATTTTTTTTGTACACTTACCGGTAGGTGTTTTGTTTTTGTGCTCCAGTGCGGGTTAGAAAAAGTGTATGCATGCATGTGAGGTAGGGACCTTGAATTGTACACATTTTTAGAGAGTCCTGTCTTTCACCTCCAGTTATTTGTGGGTTTTTCTTTGCATCCCAAACAATTTTCCTGCCAGTTGTGGCTGAAATTTTAGTTTGTCTACCTGACCGTGGTTTGGTTTCAACAGAACCCCTCATTTTCCACTTCTTGATTAGAGTTTGAACACTGCTGATTCTGCATTCTTGTTTCCTTGGATATCTTTTTATATCCCTTTCCTGTTTTATACAGTTCAACTACCTTTTCCCACAGATCCTTTGACAATTCTTTTGCTTTCCCCATGACTCAGAATCCTGAAACATCAGTGCAGCACTGGATGAAAGATACAAGGGTCTGTCAGGAGTCCAGAAACTCATTAACCCTTTTATACGCACACACTAATTACAAGCAAACAGATCACAGGTGAGGATGGTTACCTTTAATAGCCATTCAAACCCCTTTGTGTCAACTTGTGTGCATGTTATTAGGCCAAAATCATCAGGGTATGTAAACTTTTGTTCAGGGTCATTTGGCCTCCA
>BLSH010042062.1:1662085-1683123 GCA_018402905.1 Glandirana rugosa | reverse complement strand
CGTCCTATCGGTGCACCTTTTCGCTGACCGTTAGTCGTCAAGGAAAGTCACGCCTGATATCAAATAAAACAAAAAAAAGAAAAAGTTTAAATTAAAGTATTAAACACATGGTAAATATAGCTACCGAGATTCTAAAAAAAGGAAAACAATGATAAATAAGTGTTAAACACAAGGAAGACGACCGTTGACGTATAATGTGTTATATGTCGACACGAGTATGCAAATGTATGGGACCGTCTTAAATACTAAAGAACCGGTAAAAAGTCTCTTATACTTATTGTGTTTGAAAAGAAAGTGTGACTTCGTAATTTTTAGCTAAATAGCGTCTGTAAAATGCTTCAGTGTGAAAGAAAAGTTTGTGTTATTCATATTCTCTGAAAAATGGCCAAGAAATCATAAATTCTGCCAGGGTATGTAAACGTATGAGCACAGCTGTATATTGTGTAATATGCAGTTGCCAGCAGAAGGAACACAAATTGTGAATAAATAGTAACAAAAGGAAAAAAATCTTAGAGCCATCGATATAAATGGTACACAAATTATGAAATTAAATTTGAAAAAGAAAAAAAACAAAATAAACTATAGTCCGCACTGAAAGGAACTGCTGATTGCCAGTCGCTTTTCCACGTGGCTATCCTGCTGCATAGTTTCAGCCCCAAAGGTGCACTGCGTATGTCCCATAAATGTACTGGGTAGTAAATTGCTTTGTATTGCTCAACAGGGCTAAGCCCAGCCTTCATGTATCCTGCCTTTCATATGAGGGAACATTTGCTCATGCCCTGATCTGCACTCTTCAGTTCTGTGCAAGAATCAAAAGCCTGTGTTACAGCTGCTTGTAAACCCTCAGAATCTCTCAAGTACATTCTGTTTCTGAGACGAAGGAGAGAACAATTGCACAGCTGACACATGATTAATATGTTTACATTCCATCTTTACAGGTGAAGAATGCTACACCCTAAAAATCTGCATGTACAGTACGATTTCTTAAAGGTGAAGTACAGTGTGCTTTACAGGTGCACATATTTTGAGTTATGATTTCAGTGTTTTTAATTTTATAAGGGACTTTCAAAATTGACTTGCATTACTGTTCTCAATTTTTGGTAGATTCAATATAGAGATCTAGAGAGAAGATACTAGTTAGGGCTCTGGTTTCATTGCAATAACTGCAATGGTAGAGCTATCAATCACATTTACAGTGAGTCAGCTGATTGATGGGGTTTGATTTACTAAGGCCGGCCATACATGGAGTCAATTTCTTTCCTGCAACCACGGTTTGCAGGAAAGAAATTCGCTCAATTCCCCCATCAACACAGACCGTGTTGATGGAGGAATCCCTCTTGCCGGGCCATTGTCTTTGGAGAAGACAATGATTATTGCTAGCAGCTATAGCAGCTGTTAGTAATAATCGCAGGTAAAACCGGCATGTTGGTTGTACCCAAGTTGATCGATCATTCAACTTGGTACTTTCAGCCTGGCCGTGCACGGTTCGAATCTCGGCCGGTTCCTGCTGAACTGGTCAATATTCAAACCATGTATGGCCTGCTTCAGCAAAATAGGTTGTTCACTTTGCAAGGGAAGTTGCACTTTACTAAGGAAATTTGGCCCAAAGCATAGAGAACAAGACATTCTGCTGACTTCCATCATCCAGTTATATGAAAGTAAAAATGCTACTTTTATATTTTCCTTGCATGTGGTTGGGTATTATTTACAAAGTGAAACTCCACCACATTCAGTTAGCTCTGGGGGCTTTTCCTTTCAAAGTGAACAGCCAGTTTGCCTTTAGTAAATCATAGACTTGCACTATGAAAAGTAGCAGTAAAGCAGAACCATAGTGTTGTACGTCAAAGCAGGAAACTGAGCCTGTCGATGTAATGAGCAGCGGCTGCTCCCAATTATTTGATTTATTTTTATTTATTATAGGAACTTCTATAGTGCAGTCAATTTACGCAGCACTTTACATATATAGTATATTGTTTGTTCACATCCGTCCCTGCCCTCAAGGAGTTTACAATCTAATATTAACATATATAAAAATTGTCTAAGTAATATATATCCCTGTAATTTTATGTTTACAGTGGAGATGTCCAAAAATAGCCTAAACATTGTTGCTAGTAAATACCTTTTGATCCTACAGAAATTCATTGTGCCCTCAACGTCCCCTTTGAGCTGACAACACATTGCCTTGTCTGCTCTGTAATTCCAAGTCATGTTGTCTGCCCTGTAGGGCTCTCCCCTGCTGGACTACAGAGTACTTTTCCTGCTTGTCATCTCCATAACACAAGGGGAGATGTTCTGTACCAGTTGTGATAAAAAAATCTGCTTGAGATCTCAGTGCAGCAGAGACACTGTGTTCTTAGCACTCTATGGAATGGTAGAAGCTCATTTCATTTCTGCAGCATCAAAATGTATTGATCTGTGCAGCATTTTTGAAGGGACAAAACATGGAGTAATGTGCATTTATTTCAGAGATGCTCTTGCTTATTCCCTTTTTTTTTTTTTTTCTGCTCAGATTTACACTATAAGAAAATGACTGCCAGCAGTCTGAGGAGCTGAAAATTCAGTCCATGACTTGTGCTTGTAGTAACCTTAAAATAACTAGCTTTTTAATTGGCTGATCTGGAAGCAAGCTGTCACCCTTTCACCATGGTGCTAACGTTTAATGTCCCTCTGGGCTGCATCAATATTTACATTCTTAGGTTTCATTATCCTCCATTGCTTGGTGATGCTTGTTCTTGTCTTTCACTCTAAACAAAGATCCTTCACTTGGCCATACATAGACATTCTGGAGATCGCCTTTTCTCAGCACAGCTAAAATTGTGAATATGTCATAACTTGTACTGCATCATTGCTTAGGGAATGATTTAACTGTCAGTTGCAAAATGTTCAGTTTACCTCCTATTGTCAAGCATACCAGGTTAACTTCTCAGGATAGAAGCATGGGAGCTACCACTGTTGAAGGTGCTGGCTTGTTGGCAGTTATCCTTTCTTCATTACTTGGTGGGTGGAGGAACAGCAGATATTGTATGCACTTATATGTTACAGGTCAGTGAATTCACAAAGCCGTAGTGATAAACCATATTTTGGATATTCAACAATAGCTGCTATCATGTCGTTATCGTGACACTTCACATAGTCCAATGAACGACTAGCATTTTACTCTGTAACATAAAGATTCATTTGTTGAACGTATGTATCCTGTATGAGGTGGACAAAAGATGTAAAACTGGAATATGGGCAACTATTTATAGATATCTTAGATGGATACTGTCAGAAAAATGCATATCAGAGAAACCTTTCTTCATTTTCCATCAGATGGACATTCTTTCCGATGTTACTTTTCCTTCTTTTAGTAATTGAATAACTGTGAACAATCCCTATGCCCTTCTGTACCTAGAAGCATGATGTTGTTATCTGGCACTATTGCATCTTCTTGCCAGGAAAAATCATAGATGTTAATGCGAAGATCTTTTGTATCAAAGATTCTTTCTAGAGAAGCACTAGCAAAAATTGCATTACTCGTGGCACCCAGTAAGATTCCTTGCGTCAAGAAGAAAGCTTGCTGCTTGTTGGGGGCAAAATCTTTACTTTTTGTGGCAGTTTGCTGGAGCACTTTGGTACATTCTTCACATACAGGAGTGTCCAGAAAATGTGACTTTGTGCTCATCTGGTTGACTGCTTTTCCCCAACGTTTTTCTTTTATACCGCACTGGGACTGACTGAATGGATGTGATATTAGCATGTTGACCTCTAGGCACTAAATATCCTTTGGTTGAGGAAATTTGTGAAATGACTTGTGTCCATAGCCTAAGGACAGAAGCAGGTAAGTATATCCAGTAAAGCTTGATAAAAATCCTTTAATTTTTTTCCCCTTTGCAAAGGTAGAGTTTGACCTACCTACTAAATTTTAGTATTTTGTGGTCACTTGCTGGGATCCCTCATATCAAATGCAATGAACATTTCAACATTAATATTGATCAATGCACATGTAGCTGCTGTATAAAGTCAAATGCCTGAAATTATATCCTGGTAATGTGCTAGTATGAGCAGTCAGTGAGCCATATGTCTATTGACCGTGCACTACATCCTTCTGTTAAACCACATGCTCATTTTGAATTTAAGATACTATTTTCCAGTGTGTTTATAGTATATGTATTTCACTTTTGTAGACTTTTGGGGAACACTAGTTTAAAGTCCTTCTATTCTGTCATTAAAAGCCAAGGTATTTATGTTAAGGGCTGGTATGTGCCCCGGGCTGCCGAGAGATATTATTTGCAGTTGAGCATTTTTTGGAACTTGGCCTAATGTGTGGCTTGTTACAAGGGATGGTTAACACTGTTAAGGAATGTTCTAGCGGTAATGACATCCATTTACAATGTGTGAGGTGTAGAGCTAGAACGAGTCATAGCAATGTTTGGTGGTGGTTATGTGCATGCCCAGTGTTGGCCATATTTTCATATTTGAGTTTAATAGTAGCTGAATGTTGAGTAATAATGCTGCACTCTTACTGTGAATACTAATACAGAGAATGTGATATGACATGCCTGTAATCCTCTCTAAAGAGGACCCATTACATTGCATTAAACCTTATCCAAAAGAAGTTATAAAAGCAAGGCTAGATCTATAATTCTTATCCCCCTCCCCCAGGCTAAGCGTTTAGTTCTGCCCTCTCTTACCCCAGTGCACTGGTTGGCACGAATATAGCTGCACTGGTAGGCATAGAGGCAGTCTGATACCTTTTTAGTGACCAGCAGCAACACAATGTGTAGGTGCTTCAACTGGCTGTCCGGTCAGTCAGAGAGCGGCCTTAGTTGACTATGCCGAATATCAGATCTGCATATAAGGTAGACTGTAGTAGCCTTAGCAGAAGTAGCCATGTTTTAAAAGGTACTTTTAAATAACATTTAAGCCCCACTACCCCTTTCTATTCTAGAATTGTTTTTTTGTTTTTTTTTAAGTTAGCATGAAAATAGTAGGAAATGAGGTGTTGTGAGATTAATGAGTAACAGGCCCCAGTGTTTCTGAGCAGCTGCTGGAAAGAGGGATGGTGCTGTAGATGGAGAACCCAGGGGGGAAAAGAGTTTTAGATTTCTCATCTTGTTTAATTTTGTTTTGTAGCTTCCTTTCTGTTCCCAAACTGCTTCCCAGGAGACACCAGTGCAAGCTTCACTTTGGAAAGAATCATTTTAGAAGTAAGGAAATAAGATACAAAAATAAGTGCACTATTGGTGAGAGAACTGGTTTTACGGCGATGATTTGTAAAAAGAGTAAATCTCTTCAATCATTTTAAGAATTGTACAATTTAATAATTATTGTGACAGCTCTATACAGGAATCTTGACTCGTGCAAAACCATCACACTGTGATTGGTCACTGCATAAGACATACATTATGGGCTGTAATTGTAATCGCAGTAATTTTTATACCGAGAACCTTGCCTTCTACATGAAGGGGAGTATATAGACTGATTTACCCTGCTAAATGATTTGTAATTTTGTCAGGCAGTCTTGGCATACTGGCATTGCGGTTAGGCTGCACAGCCAGGTCCTTGTGTCCTGCAGACTACACTCCAGGTAAAGATATACAACCCATTCCAGTCCAGAAACCAGCACAGGTCATCATTTGAGCAATGGAGGATCATCAGCTCACTGAAGAAGGCATCCCTGTGCTCCCTTCTCTTCAGCATCTTCACAATGTTTTACTAATTATACAGAGGAGCAGTAGAACCCCGATTGACTTAGAGGATCGTCCATCCCCTTCCAATCTTTCAAATTAATATCAGTGCTTCCATAGTCCTAAATGTCTTTCATTAATAAACTGTGATGGCTTTTGTGTAAGATGCAAGGATTGCTAATCAGCAAAGTTGATATTGTCAAAATGCCCAATTAGGGTGGATTTGATTTAAATCACTAGTAAAAAGGCTTGATTTAAATCACAATTTTTAAAGAGCAACTGTCCTCTCTGACCCGCAGCGGCTCCTCCTCTGACCCGCTGTTGACTCACCGACAGTCCCATTCACTTTAATGGGACGGCTGGTGCTGCGGCAGTGACACAACAAGGTGAAGGACGTGGCGGCAGCAGGTGAGTGGATGCCCGCTAACAGGCGCTGCCATGATGGATCTGAAATGACAGGTGCTCTTTAAATGTAAGGACTTATTCTTCCTGGTAGTTAGAATCTTTAATATTTGCAAACAAAATGAAGGTTCCCTATTTAGAATAATACGTTGTCAGGTTAGTAAAACAGCGATATTAGAACCGATTCAATCATACAGTTTGTAGTGTATGTAGATTTGCAAAACAATGGGATAAAGGAATATTCCTGAACTTTGTTTTATCTCGCGGTTACTGTGAAATTGTGTGAATGCATCAATTCAGTGCATGTTATTTCAGCTTGCAGAGCTTAGATTCATTGAATGAGTTTACCAAAAATGTAAATATTGCAGAATATACAGCCTCATGCTACATAACTAAGCTCAATTTCATGCTGAATAAACTAAATTATTAATGTATCCTAAATAGAAAACTATCTTTGGATAGATTTTTACTTCAAAAGCATTTTATTAAAATACATTTGATAAAAATCAAAAAAATCGATTTAAATAAAAAAAATCTGATTTTTTTTTTTTTTAAAAATCATTGATTTTTATCCACCCTGTGCCCAGTGTTAAAGTAGAACTAACAGTAAGGATGGTGAGATCTCTACCTTGTCCCCTGTTGTCATGCACTTCCTTTAGTGAGGTGACAACTTTACTTCCTGGTTTTTGAATTGCCTGTGTTACTCATGTTGTCCCCATTTGCGTCTGTGTCTCTGCAAAAAAGTCTTGACATCACTGGGAGAGGGGCTTTGTATCACATGGAAAGCTGAGGGATTTCATTCTACATAGAATCATAATTAGGCTTTGCCCATGATTGGCCCGTTTAGCCCCCCCCCCCTCCCCACTCCCACCTATGTCCTGCCTTTGCCTGCCCACTGCTCTAGCTCCTAGCTCCTTCTGTTCTGCCAGATTGCAAATTACCAGAGGGGTGCAGGCAGGGAGAAGCACACAGATTAATAGGCTGATCTGTGTGCAAAGTAACCTGTACTATCTTGTGGCTGTTTTGCATAGCACACACCCAGCTATTGATTGGCAGATGGGTGTGTGTTATGTAAAATAGACTGAGCATCATAGAAGTCTGGATGTCTGTGGGATAGAGCAGCTATTTCACTGACCGGAAATTAGATCTGACCTCTGCAGTACTCCTCCCATCATCACTACACTATACAGCTAAGGAGAACTGATGGAGGGAATTATAGACTCCAATCACAGCTACATGGTAGGGAAATAATCATTTCAGTTATTATGTTTATTACCATGTGTAACGTTCAGGTATTTATATGAGGATTTACTGAAATATGTATGTTGCCTTTAGTTGTACTTTAATGATCGTATGTAGTTCTGGATATAGAGGGGTATTTTGTTTTTTTTTCGAAAATGACCAAAAACAGCCACATTTTGTCTTTTTGTAACTGGTCCCAGATGTGCTTCTGATTATTCTCAGTTGGGGAAATAACTGTAAACCAATAAATAAAAACTTGAAAATAAGGTCTGCCTGTAAAAGCTGAGACTTAATACTTACCTGTCCATCTACCGACACCAACAGTCTTTGCTTACTTGAACTGAGTTTGCTGAAGGTCTTTAGCTTTCAACACTCTCAGGAGCATTGGATGCCTTATCCCCCCTACATAACTACAATACGTAGGGGTGGGTGGATCAAAAAACACCACTCAGCAGGGGACCAGGCATCTGATGCTACCAGGGAAGATTGGATGCATGAAAGTTTTGGCAGCAGTAGCTCTTCAGCGGAGCATAGATTTGGTGTTGCAGGTGTCTGGAAGTATTAGTGATACTAAAGTCTAGTTTTTGTTTAAAAATAACAAACCTTTTATTCTTCCCTGCTCTGTGCAGTTGTTTTGCGCAGAGCAGCCTAGATCCTTTTCTTGGGTCCCTCACTGGCGCTCCTGGCCCCTCCCTCCTGCCGAGTGCCACCACAGCAAGCAGCTTGCTATGGGGACAGCCGAGCAGTTATCCTGTGTACATTCAGACATGGAGCCGTGGCTTGGCCCCGCCTTCTCCCTCTCCTCATTTGTTCACCGACTTTGATTGACAGAAGCGGGAGCCAATGACGTCTGCTGTGTGTTTTCAGCTAATGAGGAGGGAGAGCCCTAGACAGCCAAGACTTTTGTTGAACATTGATGGATCGACATGGGGCTCAGGTAAGTATTAGGGGGCTGCTGCACACAGAAGGTATTTTATTTTAATGCATAGAATGCATTTAGATAAAAAAAAAAGCCTTCTGCCTTTAGAAACACTTTAAGTCTTTTCTTTACAGGTAGCCCTTATTTGTAAGTTACAGGGTCTGAACGTGGGGGAACCATAAGGTCCTGTAATTATTTTGTTATGGAGCCTGACTTGGGCAATTGACTCCCGATACATACAGGCTCCTGTAACTTGGCTCTATTTTGCTTGGAGAAGGAGTGTATGGCAATGGAACAGCTTTCCTTAGTGAATTTTTGTGTTCATAGTGATGTGTTTGTTATACTCCAGACTAGCGCCTTTGTCTTGATATGGAATTCATGAGAGATATTCAAATTCTGGCAGGCAGAGCAGAGTAGAGGTGAAGGAGTTATTTTTGGATGGCCTGCCTTCAGGGCATGCACATGCTGTGAGCCTCGCTGGAATCTCGGGTGGCTGGAACATGTTGTTGTAGCTGGGGGCTATGTACAGTTTCAAAACCCCTTGTGGGCTGAATCAGATGTAAAGTAAAACCGAGGAGAAAGCTGGGAACTCCTGAGAAAAGTTCCTACATATTTTGGCTGTCAGGCAATTCTTTCTGTGAATGTATGTGTTCCACTGATAAACGGTCCAGAAAGGGTTATTCAGTCGCTCCTCCTGCTCCTCTACTTTTCCTTCCAGGCTCTGGATAATAAGGACAGGCAGGATCTCTAGTCATTATGATGTCATAAGTCTCTTGGGCTCTGTGTGTCATGAGTCAAAGGGTAGTAAAAACTTGGAGCTGTAGATGTCGTCATCCACTGTGTTCTGCCAAGCACTTTGTTATGCTGTATTTGTATAAAGCACGTTCTACAGGGAATCCTAGTTTCTCAATTAGATGACTGAGTGTTGATGAGTTATTGTGAGCTGTCAGCTGCTGCATATCTGCTTGCCTCGCAGGGGTCACTAAGCTGTCAGAAACTAGACCAGCCATTCATTCTGCACTGGCATGTTCTCATAGCCTAGTTTTTTTGGTAATACAAAGTAGTTTAAGCTTAGAAATGCTTGCAGGAAACCTCCCAACCAGGACGCTATCTGCATGGAGTTGGCATGTTCTCCCAGTGCTTGTGAGGGTTTCCTCTGGGTACACTGGTTTCCTCACTCCAAAAGTGAGCTGATAGGTTTGTTTTTTCCTGCTTGAATTGACCTTAGTATGTGTGTTTTCATTCTTTCTATGGGCCATTGCTATTGGGAGAGAAAGTGGAATCCAAGATTGAAGTGGATATCTTTTCAATGGGATCCGGATTCCATAGGCAGTTGTGAATGGTGTGATTTCCCTTGACTTTGGGACCATTGCCACTTACTTCGTATTGTGTCTATAGCAGAAGAAAAATGGGGAAATCTCCATAATGGGGACACAGTGTAAAAAACACAGAGGTTCTAACCCTAAATACACTATCAATACTTTTAAAGCATATCTAAACCCGAAAACAAATATGTAATATATTGCAGGTTACCCATCCTTGGATATTTGGTGGCTGCTTTCGTTTTCCTTTTTCCGGGCTTTTTTTCCCTGTCCTGAGTGGAGGAGCAGTATTGTCACCCAAGGCTACTCTTCTGATTTGGACTATAAATGCTTCCTCTCCTGATCTCTGTTACATAGATGGGAGTTGTTTTGTAGTTCACAGAAGTTGGGAAAGTTAATAACATTATTTATTTTGAGATTTAATTTCAGTGCACAGGAAGTTGCAAGGACATTGGAATTCTGACAAGATAGTCAGTTATATTTCCGTGCAGAAAATGTTCTTAGCCTGAAAGACGTGTGCAGCCAACATATCTAAGGACCGTTAAATTGTAGTAGGTTACAATTTTGTCTTTGGGTTTAAATATTTCACGGTTTTCCCATTCCATAGAATGTGTGTACGGGTTGTATTAAAGTGCTATTAAACCCAAAAGCAAACATTTATTATATATCGCAGCTTACCAATTCTTAGATGTGATGGCTGCATTCAGTTTTTATTTTTAGGCTTTCTTTTATTTTCACTTTGTGATCCAGCGAGTAGATATGATGTTTCTCAACAGAGCAACCTGTCCTGCAGACGTAGCAGTTAAAAGGTTGAGACAAACCATTTAACTGGGGTGCTTAAAACGGTCAGCTCTTAATTACGTAAAACCGTTATTCCAAAGGGAACAAATCTGTTGCTTTAATTGCTTATAAAGCAAGGCTTGACAAATTTGCTTAGAATCTAGGAGCCAGCTAAAAAAAAATTAAGAGCCAGTTTATTAAACCTACTGCCCAGTGCCCAGAACTGCATGTTCATGGCGTCAGGCAATAAGAATTGTATACGCTTGGTGCCAAGTGAAAAAATTACCGAAAAGTAATTTTTCTTCTTCACTGATGTGCACTGATGAGGCTGCACTTATGGGTACTGATAGGCAGCACTGATGGGGACTGATGAGTCTGTGCTGATGGGCACTGATTAGGCTGCGCTGATGGGCACGGATAAGTGCCACTGATGGGCATTGTTGAGGTGGCACTGATGAGCACTGATAGGCAGCACTGATGATATGGCATTGACAGGTGGCACTGACAGGAGGCACTGAGGCGGCACTGATGGGCACTCCCGGCGTTAGGGAAAGGGGTGTCCGAACATGCCTGCAACCTCAACTCCAGCTGTCAAACTGGGAAGATGATGTTGGAGGTGGACGGGCAGTGGGAGCAAGCCACGCTCATCACAGCATCGCCCACCAGAGGGCACTGATTCGCACAAAAGGAGAGTGTATCCCGTTCCAGCAGGCCACAAAGCCAAAGCTTCAATTATTGGCCAGCCCGGCGGTAGTCCACATACCCGTGGGGGGCCACATGGGAGGAATCCCAACCACTGATGCGGAGTAACCCAGACGCCAGGACCTAATTTCCAGTCGCCATTACGACCTGTCACCTGGGTTTTGTCAAGCCCTGCTCTAAAGTGTTAGCTGAAATTCAACTTCAATTAGTGTTTCAAAAGCTGCTCATTCAAAACCCAACCAAACTTTCAATTTTAATCCTCTACATTCCAGGTGCAAAAAAAAACAAAAGGTGTGTAATGTCTTACAGCTCTTAATTTGTTTAGATAGCAGAAAAGCCTGTCCTTTGCCAGCATGCTGCAGAGTAGGTCCCTTGCTCTCTAGGGAAACCGTGTTCTCTCTGCAGTGGATCAACACACCACCTGTGAATATGAAAAGCTAGGGCTGGATCAGCAGGTAGCGTAAGCTTTGCTGAATCCAAAGCTTTAGAGCCGACATTGCAGAGGGGGAAGTCTCATCTCTGCAGAGACCACTGCTTCCACACAGAAAGCAAAGGTCCCTCTCTGTGGCATGCTGGCAGGGGACAGGCTCGCTATTCTGCTTAGGCTGTGGCTGCTTTTTAAAGAAAACAAATTTGTACTTTTTTTTTTTTTCTGATTTTAAACTGGAGGTTCAGTTGGGCTTTAAAATGCTATCCAGCTTTCCACGTGTATAAGATTGTTTGGGCTGTAGCTTTTGGCAAAATATTGTAGAACAGAGAGCTTTGGAGAGGTATGCACTTAGATGCTGCTTAGGATCATATAGATAGATCCGTGTTTAGGAAAGGGGCTGCTGGTGGAGAGCCAATGTATCTGTAGCACTGTAGTCTTAGTTGGAGCCTTATAAATAAAGGTTATTAATAGGTAACTGGTGTGCCTCAGCAAGCCTACCACATCCAGCTCTGTGTTTAGATCTCCATGAGGATATAAATATTGTAGTCTGCAAACACAGCGCTTGCCAAAATGGCACACATCTCCTTCATGAATTTTAAAGAGTCAAATGTAATCCTTAGAACAAGGAGAAGGCGGTAAAGGCAAACAGAAGTTTGGAGAGAACATAAAGTGAATGGCTGATGTTGCTTGGATAGGTCTGATGTACGTATTTGTCCTCTAGTATGATTCAGAAAAGCTCTCCTTGTGCAGGGATGGATACAGCTTTACAGTGATTGCGCAGGGCTGTGTGGAAATCTTTCCTTCCTGGTGTGCCCAGAACTTGCTCAATATCACAGAGACCTTTGCAGAAACTGCATCACAAAAATAGAAAATTGCTACAATTAACCTTCTGTGTTCTGATCTGCACAGAAAAAGAACAAATATGGCTTCTCCCACCTCCATGGTTTTATAAAAACATTTTGTGTATTTTTGAATATATACAATATATCTTTGCATCTTTTAGATGATCACATGACAAGCAGGTTACTTTTAATCTTTTCTTGAGTCACAGGGCCCCTTTCACACGATCGGACCGCTCGGATCCGTCTGTCAGTTTTTCAGACGGATCCTAGACCTCTATGGGCAGTCGGATGTCAGCGGAGATGTGTCTGCTGACATCCGATCCGACATGATCCGCTCAAAATAGACGTATGGGTGAAAAGTTCACCCATCCGTCTAGGGGATCGGATTGGATTGGATCGGATGAAAATGGACGGGCGGATCCGTTTCCATCTGATCTCCCTATAGAGGAGAGTGGGGAGCTGACTGGTCTGTCCCTGCACAGAATGCAGAGATGGAGCTGTCATCCACCAGCTCAGCAGAGATCATCGGAGCGATCTCCCGCTGAGCTGGTGGACCCCTCTGAGCGGATCCGCTCAGTGTGAAAGGGGCCTAGCACACACGGGCCGAATGTCTGGCGACAGCCGGTTCAATAAAAAACGTTCCCCATTCGGCCTGTGTGTATGACAGCTGATCCAACAGAAGACATGCATGCTGGGAAAGCAGCAACTGACCGGCTTTTGATCAATGGCTGACCAGAGTGTTCTGGTGGGCTGGCCTTCCCCCTGTCAAAACCCACCAGCTCAGCTGTCAGTTTTTTTTAACCCGCTGGGTGTGTACTAGGCTTTAGAGGTCCACTATGCTGCCCGTGAATGCCATTACGTGCATCATTCTTTTGTGAAACCAGAGTGTTGAGATGAATGCACTTGTGTGTGTATCCAAGGTTCACAGGAAGTTGGTTGGATGATGCCGAGCATCAATAAACCAGGAATAGATTGGTTTTGTAGGATGGAGTGCCCAGCACTGGAGTGTGTAGGGTTTAACAGCCTTATTTTTACTACAGGAAGGGGAGCCCTAGTAACAAAAACAGTTTAACATCACTTCTGTGTTTACAAATGTCTGACACACAGATCACCCCCTGCTCCTTGCTCTTACCTTGTGACTTGCTACAAAATTACAGTGATCTAGTGCGGTCATTGAGGGGGAAGAACCTGCAGCAGACTGATATAATCTGCTTTAAACGTTAAGCCTTTTTGAAGTTTTATATGTGGTGGCGTCAGGAGTTTATTTATGCAGGTTTACCATTGCTTAAGCCTCCACTTTAAGTGGAACTTCACCCAAAAGTGGAAGTTCTGCTCACCCGGTATCCACCTTTCAGATTGCCTAGGCCAGTGGTTTTCAACTCCTGTCCTCGGGACCCACCAATGGGCCAGGTTTGCATGATAACTGAAATACATCACAGGTGGTATGATTTGCTGCTCAGTGATTGCAGTATTCTAGTCTACATCTCCCCAAGGTAATACTTAAAATCTGGCCTGTTAGTGGGTCGTGAGGACAGGAGTTGAGAACCACTGGCCTAGACGATCTCAGCGGAAGTTCTGTCCAATTCCCTGCCAGCAGCCTTCTGGAACATGTCACAGGTCCCAGAAGGCCGCAGGGGCCATTCACAAAGCTCAGCTTGCACATAAGCAGTCTGCAGCCAGCCAACTACCCACAGTTAAAGTGATATTAATGTCTAGGTTTTTTTTTTGTTTAAAAATAACAAACATGTCATACTTACCTTCTCTGTGTAATGGTTTTGCACAGAGCAGCCTGGATCCTCCTCTACTCTGCCGAGTGCCCTCATAGCAAGTAACTTGCTACAGGGGTAGCCGCTTTTCTGTGTGTCCGTTCAGACATGGAGCAGTGGCTCTGCCCTACCCCCTCCCTCTCTTCATTGGCTCACTGATTTTGATAGCAGCAGGTTCCAATGAGGAGGGAGAGTCCCGGACAGCGGAGGCTCTTGTGCAACATCGCTGGATCGAGATGGGGCACAGGTAAGTATTAGGGGGGCTGCTGCACGCAGAAGGTTTTTTATCTTCTTGTATAGAATGCATTAAGATAAAAAAAACCCTTCTGCCTTTAGAATCACTTTAACCACTTCAGCCCCGGAAGGATTTCCCACTTTAGGACCAGAGCACTTTTTGCGGTTCGGCACTGTGTCGCTTTAACGGACAATTGCGCGGTCGTGGGACGTTGTACCCAAACATTTTTTTCCCACAAATAGAGCTTTCTTTTGGTGGTATTTGATCACCGCTGCGTCATTTCTGATCGCCGCTATAAACAAAAGAATAGCGACAATTTTGCAAAAAAAAACCACAAATTTCTTACTTTTTTGCTAAAATACAAATCCAAAATAAAAAAGAACATTTTTTTTTCATCGGTTTTGGCCGATTTATATTCTTCCTCAAATTTTTGGTTAAAAAAATCGCAATCGGCATTGATTGGTTTGCGCAAAAGTTGCCGCGTTTATGGATGATGAGAATTCATTTCTGGGTTTTTTAAAATTTTTTTTATATTTACTAGTAATGGCGGCGATGTGTGATTTTAGCGGTACTGCGATATTGCAGTGGACATGTCGGACCATTTTGACACTTTTTTGGGGCCATTGGCATTTATACAGCGATCAGTGCTATAAAAATGCACTGATTACTGTGTAAATGCCATTGGCAATGAAGGGGTTAACTTACAGGGGGCGCTCTAAGGTTTAACTGTGTTCCCTGGTCGTGTTCTAACTGGACTGGCCTGGCTGGGGGAAGGGAGTGATCATGGCTTCCATATACAGGAAGCCTGCGATCCTAGCCCTTGCCCCTCTAACAGAACGGAGATCCGTGTTTACTTACAGCAGTTGATCCATCAATTGACTTCAGTACAACCTGCCTGTCAGATTTTTTTACATGCGATTATTGCCACAGCTAAAGTCACCAGCATTAACCATTGTGTTCTGCCAGAGAGGAAGGCTCCCCACCCGCAGAACATAATAGCACTGCTGGAGGGATTGAGAAATTTGCAGGGGTTTCAGGGAAGAAAATTGCATCATCTATGGCTTGCCTTACACATTTCAGGTCCCAGTGTGGGATTGCAGGATTGAATTTTTAAAATAAGTCTATAGTACAAATGGGGACTAACAGAATTAACATACGTATTTTATTTGTATATCTTTGCATTGTAGAAATGTTAATGCGTCTGCTACAGCTCGTTAGTAAAGTGTTTGTTAGCCTAAAAAAACACAGATCCTGTTTCCTTAAAGCATGTTATACAGCACAGTGCTTGTGCTGTGTATATTGGCCCCATCTATCACCCAAAAAACCTGGCTTATCCTGCCTGGTTCTGTCCTCGTTCCCCCCCCCCCCCCCCTCCTGTAAATTGATCACAGTTTATCATGGATACCGTGGTCAGTTAAGTGCCTCCGTCATTCGCAGCCCTGCTCTGTCCTTCTCTGTTCTCTCCCCCCTTCCTGACTACCTGTCTGTTCTGTGTCAGTGCCCACCCCTCTCCTCCTGCTGCTATCCTAACTAAAATAAAATCCTTCCATCCCCTCTGTAACATAACATTAAGTGCCCATGCGCCTGTGTTATATAAAAAAGCTGCCGATCTGTACCTATATCAGAGCATCTCCCGGTGCTCACGTGACTCCTCGGCTCGCTCTACTCTCCTCCCCAGGTGACATCAGCGGGAGTGCTCAGCCCCGCCCACTATAGCTGTCAGCTGGGCAAAAGAGAGAGCCGAGGAGTCACGTGAGCCGGGAGACGCTCTGATACAGTTACAGATCGGCAGCTTTTTTACATGGCACAGGGGCACATAATGTTCTGTTACAGAGGGGATGGGAGGATAACAACCACTTTAAAGTGATTGTAAAGTCTTGTTTTAAAAAAAAAACAAAAAAACAAAACAAACATACTATACTTGCCTCCTCTGTGCAGTTAGTTTTGCACAGAGCCAGATTGATCCTCCTCTTCTGGAGTCCCTCTTCACTGCTCTTGGCCCCTTCCTCCTGTCGAGTGCCCCTATAGCCAGCAGCTTCCTATGAGGGCACCCGAGGCGAGTCACAGCTCAATGTGTCCGTTCAGACACGGAGCCCCAACCTGACCTTGCCCCCTCTCTCCTCTGATTGGCTTACTGATTTTGACAGCTGGGGGAGCCAATGGCGCAGCTGCTGTGTCTCAGACAATCAGGAGGAGTGTTTTTAGTAGTACTGTGTTTTTTTTTAATTTAGATTTTTTTTGTGATATTAACCGGTTCCCCACCGCGCGCCGTGTTTTTACGGCGGCAGTGGGGGAGCCCTGCGCGAATCGCCGTAAATAAACGGCGATTCACATTTTGGCCACCAGGGGGCGCGCGCGCGCACCCGCCGCACTCCTGAGCGGACCCGATATCCGCCGGCGAGCCGCGATGAGCGGCTACAGGGCAAAGAACGGGGAACCGCCGATGTAAACACGGCGGTTCCCCGCCCTGTCAGTGGGGCATGACAGATCTACCGATCCCTGTCACTGGGATCAGTTAGATCTCTCATGCCCATGTTAGCCCAACCCCCCCACAGTAAGAACACACCCAGGGAACACTATTAACCCCTAGATCGCCCCCTGCAGGTTAACCCCTTCACTGCCAATGACATTTATACAGTAATCAGTGGACATTTAAATTTCTGATCGCTGAATAAATGTCATTGGTCCCAAAAAAGTGTCAAAAATGTCCGACATGTCCGCTGCAATATCGCAGTACCGCTAAAAATCGCAGATCGCCGCCATTACTAGTAAAAAATAAAAAAAAAATAAAAACCCCAGAAATGAATTCTCATCATCCGTAAACGCAGCCACTTTTGTGCAAACCAATCAATAAACGCCGATTGCGATTTTTTTTATCGCAAATATGAGGAATTATATAAATCGGCCAAAAACGGTGAAAAAAAATTTTTTTTTATATTTTTTTTTTGGATTTGAATTTTAGCAAAAAGTAAGAAATTTGGGTTTTTTTGCAAAATGGTCGCTCTTCTTTTGTTTATAGCGGTGATCAGAAATGACGCAGAGGCGATCAAATGCCACCAAAAGAAAGCTCTATTTGTGGGAAAAAAAGGACGCAAATTTCGTTTGGGTACAACGTCGCACGACCGCGCAATTGTCCGTTAAAGCGACGCAGTGCCGAATCGCAAAAAGTGCTCTGGTCCTAAAGCTGCAAAACCTTCCGGGGCTGAAGTGGTTAACTGTGTGTCCACAGCTTTACTTATGCGATTGTGTGATGTCAGGTTCAGTCAATACTAAGGGCCCATTCACAGCTTTTGTGTTGTAACACCCATTGGTGTATGTACACAGATAGTAAATGGCACTGCATTACATCTCTGTGATATGTTGATGTGCATTGTCCATTTTTTATGCATCAACGCATTATAGATAGTTTTTTGATGATGTAGTGATGCCCCTGATCTCCAGAGGCCTAGTGGTGACCTCCGGAATCAGGGGCAGCTGACATTCCTCCTCAGGGTTCAGGTTCCTGGGCATGGTGGGTGTAATGCAAGTTGAACACATGGGCGCCAGTCACTTTTTGAATGCAACAAAAGAGATTTTATTGTCTCTTAACAAGAACTGGGGTAGTGAGGGTTTAGGGCCAGGACACCCTTAGGCAGATGCAAAAGCAATTGGCAGACTCCGCAGGCAAAAATAGTAATAGGCAGACAGTTACATAGGTAGATGGCTTTTAAGTTGGATGCATCACACTGTATTTTGTAGAACTGCTATCTCCTATAGCAACTGGACTTTCAACAGTCAATATAGATCTGCACATGTAACTCACAGTATCCCGTTGTAGAGCTTCTCTCACATCTCACAGTATCCTAATGTAGAACTTCACACTGAGCTCCCAGTCTCTCACTAGACTTCCAAGATCCCAGCCGCCACTGGATCCCCTGAACTCTTCCACACCTAACCCGCTGTATAATCCTCAAGCTTCACCCATGCTACCTGCTGGGTCCCTGACTGGACTCTGCTGAGGCTTTCACACTTTTTCACCATCCCTGCCTATTGAAAAAGGCTGCTCTGGTACTTCTTCAGACTTCCATAACTGGCCCCTGATAATAGGAGTGGTTGTTCCTTTGGTGGCAACTGTGTCCCCTTTAACTCTGACCTTGATCCTCGCTTGCCTCTGGTAACAGGAGTGGTCATCCCATGTGGCAACTGCTTCTCCTTCACCTCTGGTAACCTTTTGTTCCCCCGTCCGGCTGAACCTCAGCAACTTAGTTAGGCTCCTGACCTGAAGCCCCAACCCCGCACTGCTTCTCTCAGTCTTGGATAGGCCTCGGGCAGCCTAGCAGGCAGGTGTTCCTGGATAAACCTCAGGCTTCTGGCCTAGCAACTGGGAGCAATACAACACACATCCACCCAGACAGCTGTCCAGGTGGCACAGAACCCCCGATCACCTGACTCCTACTTTATAAATATGCTCTCCCAGCAGGCCATGGGGCCAATTGGCTGGGCCAACCTATCCACTCCTAACCCAAATTCACTATACAGGCAGCAATGCCACCTAGTGACAGAAGAGAGCGATGCACCAGATTCAGGATTAGGGTGAAAGTCAGTGGATCACCCTAACAATTGGCCAGGCTAGTTACCAACTAGCAGAACTAAATTTGGGAGCAGCCCTTTTTAGGACCAGGGTGCTACAATTGGCATTTCATTAAATAATTTTATGTTCGCAGCTCACACACAAACGAGTGACAACGCATGGAGAGGTGTGAATCTAGCCTATGCTGTGTTGCATGTGACTCTGGGTTACACACAACAATGACACATAATCATTTTCTAATGTTTGTATGGGTTCCTACTAGACTTACAATGATAGGATTGCTGAATATTGGAATTATAATATTCACAAGTACACAGTAAAGCAAAATCATGTAGTTGTAAAGGCTCTGAGCTCTGCCTGATCCTGAAGGGGTTAATAGCTTCCTCTTTTACTGTTTTCCATCAGTGAAACCATATCCTCTGTATGTGTATATATTGTGTTGGGGGAGGGAGGTATTTCAATCCTATGTGTTTGAAGATTTGGGAGGAAAATAATTGTACAGACAGAGCCGTGTCATAAGACATGCCCACGAGTGTTCACATGTTCAGCTGGTTATACAAAGCATATTTCTTCTTAAAGCTACAGTCTCCTTGGAAGTGAAAACGTTTTTTTCTTTGTTTTTTTTGTACTTCCGAAGAAATGCTCTACTGCTCAGATTCCAGACATGCGGTTACAAGCAGGATTTTTCCTTTATAGTAGCAGACTCGGTTGTAGCTATTTGTGGCTAGACTTGATGAGGTTGACTTGGTCTAGAAATGTGTTTTTTTTTCTTAAACTGTTATTCTGAATAATCATTTTTGTTTCTTTTTTGACAATTAATCACATTCTCTGTGTGTTTATGCTTTTTCATAACCTTTGATGTGTCACCACTTCTGCTGATTATGAAGCAAGACCAGATTGGAGCTAATAGCCAGAGAGGTTTCTTTTGTTAAACTAGCCATGGACATTAGATAGCGTGCATGATTCTTCTGCCAAACGGTCTTTCCCGAAATGACTGGATCAGACATGCACACATTAATTTTCTAGTCATACTTCTCGGTTTAGTGAACACTCACCACTGGCATTATCTGTATCTCCCAGGAGGCATGGCAATTGGCCATAAAAAGTAAGCTTGGTCAGTCAGCTTTTTCCTCCAAGAAGCTTTGGCTGGTGTGGTTGAACCCTGGGCGCACTCTGGCACTGCAAACACCACTTGAGTAATCCTGCTGCAGCAAAAGTCTATCAAACCAGCCTGAAACACCTGTATTTAGTTGTAAAGCTCAAGCTCACAGATGGGAAAAAAAAACTTTCAAATCTGTGCAGTTTTTTTTTTTAATTGATCTGATGGTGCTGTATGATGTCCAATGGAGCATTTGGCTCATAATTTAAAGTAGTATACAAAAACATGCCAAAATCCTGCGTTTATGTATTTGCATTTGAATAAATGTTTTTTTTTTGTTGTACTTCCCTTTTAGACCTAGTTCACACCTATGCATTTTTTAGTGTGTTTTCAGTTTTGCAGAAACACACTACAGGCCATTTAACATGGTTTCCTATAGATGTAGTTCACACCTGCATTTTATGGAAAGGGCCAGGGACTTTTTTCTGGTTTTTGGTTCCATAGACTTCAATGGGTCAAAAACGTGTATTGAAAATGCAAAATGCACTTGGAATATGTATAGGTGTGAATCAGGCCTTACATGCTTGTAAATGCCTATACATGCATATTAATATAAATGTATTCTAGTGGATGACATGGAATGGATGAAGAATGATATACTTCTAAATGCTGTACAGACATACATGCATTTTAACGCACAAGTTTACTTCCAGGAAGATCCAGCATACATTATCCCCTATGCATGGAACTCTGAGTTCTCAGAGCAGTGAGCTAATTAAATAAAGGCAGAATAGCAACTGACCATCTGGGTAAAATCTAATTCTAGGTTGGGCATGATCTCCACATGATTTTCAAATGTGCATTTTAAGGTTCCGGGTTGGATCTTAATCTAAAATGGGTCTACCAGTCAACGATAAGACGGAAATAAATTAATCGAGTGACGAGACTCTTGAGTCTCAAGGTACGTATCCCCTATTACATACGACCTAGAAGGACCTTCATTTGAACACGCAATTTTACGTACATACAGACATGTCGTAAATCTTCATATAGTAAGAAG
>BLSH010042062.1:1635493-1651462 GCA_018402905.1 Glandirana rugosa | reverse complement strand
AAACCGACCACCTGTAATGGCCTGATGGTGTACGTGAGAATGGAGGGGCACGAGGACACCGGTGACAGAGTGAGGGTCGCCAGAGAACTTGGCCCCCGCATCCCCTCCGGTAGGGGACGGCAGTCTGAGTAATGGACCATGCATTGTGATGGACACAAAAACCGACGTTAAATAGGGTGTACACAATAACCGACGTTAAATGGGATGGACACAATAACCGACGTTAAATGGGGTGGACACTATGACCGACGTTAAATGGGGTGGACACTATGACCGACGATATATGGGGTGGACACTACGACCCCAACATATGTTCAAGAGACCGCTGGGAGTGAGACAGTGGCCACAGGAGCACGGGGAGGTAAGAGTGCATGTGGTAGTCCGGTAATGTCCACCAGCCAAAGGTCTGTAGGATTGCTGGAGATAGAGATGACCTGCGGGGCAAGCCGGGAAGTAGCAATCCTGAAGGACTGAAGCAGAGTTGCGGAGCTGGCAGTCACGGTGGTCTGGATGGCCACAGACACTGGAGAAGAGTCCGGTGCAGACAGGTTCGGCAAATGGCTGGTAGTGCAGTACAAGGGTGCAGGCAAGAGAATGGTCAAGTCCAAGAAGGTTCATTAACAGGCAGGCGGCAGAAGTACAGAGGGATCAGGCAATCGGGTGGTCACAGGGGTAAATTGCAGCCAATAACACAGGCGGGGTAAATTGCAGCCAATAACACAGGCGGGGTAAATTGCAGCCAATAACACAGGCGGGGTAAATTGCAGCCAATAACACAGGCGGGGTAAATTGCAGCCAATAACACAGGTGGCGTAAATTGCAGCCAATAACGCAGGTGGCCTAAATTGCAGCCAATAACGCAGGTGGCCTAAATTGCAGCCAATAACACAGGTGGTGTAAATTGCAGGCACCCCCGCCGCAGGGGCTCGCGGCACTGACAACCCCCCCCCCCCCCCGAACTTACCCCATCTATTAGCAGGCAGGAGTGTGCAGAGTCCGGCGAGCGGGCAGCGTGCTGGCAGTGTGCAGAGTTCGGCGAGCGTGGAGCATGCTCTGTGTTCCGGAGACATCCTCCTCCGAGATAGGCGTCCAACAGGATCGCCTGTCTCCTC
Source organism: Glandirana rugosa (assembly GCA_018402905.1). Classification (NCBI taxonomy): domain Eukaryota; kingdom Metazoa; phylum Chordata; class Amphibia; order Anura; family Ranidae; genus Glandirana; species Glandirana rugosa. Next base: position 1,650,350 of record BLSH010042062.1, on the reverse strand, counting down.
CGCCAATCAGGAAACTGGTAACATAACATAACATGAGAGTGGTTCCCAGTTAGAAAGGCAAATGTTCATTTGCCTTTCTAAGGGCTTGTGGTGGCACGCTTTGCGCTACAAGCGACACTTTAATGAAGCCTACGGCTCTAATGAGATGCTTCTTGGAACCCCCCCACCGCGGTAATTCATGCAGCTGGCGCCACAAAGGGGCCGGCCGCATGAATGGGGGGGGTGGTCACGGGTGGCTATAGCATGAATCTATCCATGACATAGAGAGAGGGTGGCTGGAGAGAGGGGGTGGCGCCCGTGCGCCATGATGGACGGGCTGCCACTGCTCACCACTTTTTTACTGGGGCGTAGTCCACCTTTTATCAAGGTTCACTTTGTTAAAGGTGGGTAGTGCCCTGCTGAAATGTCAAAACCTGAATAGAATTTCATCATTTATCTTCTTTCTCCTGTCAAGTCCTAGGAGTGCCTCCAGTCATTTGTTATGGTGCCTATAGCATTATTTTTTTGTACAGCACCTGGGCATAATTATCAGTATGCACAAAGCACCACTGGTCTATCTATCAAATTATTTGCATAAACTTTAGAAGTACGGAAATCAAATTGCTCCATTCTTTTCATGTACTTGTTACAGTGAGTTTATAGAAGTGTCTTCTGGTATTTGTTTGGCTTATATTTGCACAGCTTGGTCCGAAAATAGGCCTGTGCTTTTGATTGGAGGGAAGCCCAAGTATGTTGATATGTTATTCTAAAACGCGCTCTCTCGCCATGCTCTAGAAACCGATCCGCTAATGTAAACAATGATATTTATAGATGCCAAATGAAACAGGTTTTGTTGATGTGGGGCTTTCTCCCACTGTCTACTTGTACTAGCAATGCACAAAAAGTTGTAAGACGCAATAAAAGCAGATTTGATAAAGTGAATTATGGTAACCTTTTTAAGAAATTCTTCTTTCGCTACTCTGACTTGGTGAATAAAATCTGGCTGCTATTTCCTGCCTGTAATTAATAAGTTAATAGTTGACCAGTGTGTAAATCTTTCAGTGATGTTAGATGCTGTTCAGGTTGGTGTTTTTAGGGTGTGTTTGGTAGATGGTTTGGCGTGGGCTAAGTTTTCCGTAAATGCCAAATTTACAAACTTTTTTCACATTAAAGTTAAGATGGAATCTTTCTTTAGCGCACGTTTTTATTGCAGGCTTTATCTAATCGGAAACCTAAAACTGAATTGTAGTTCTTACAGTTACTGGTCTCAACATTCTCCATACACTAGCACAGTGGTCTCCAAACCTGGGGCCAGATGCCGCCCTTTGCTTGCCTTTATCCTGCCCTTGAGTCATTATTCCTGCCACTAACAATGGGCATAATTCCTGTCATTGACACAAACAATGGGGCACTATTCCTTTCACTGACACCAATGATGGGGCACTGTACCTTCCACTGACACCAACACTGGGGTATAATTCCTTCCACTGACAACAAAAAAATGGCAGTATTCCTTCCACTGACACCAACAATGGGGTATAATTTCTTCCACTGACACCAACTATTTTCCCCCCTAATACCAAAGATCTGACATGGTTTACTCCCACTGGGCACAGTTTGCCCCCCTAAAGCCTAAATGACTTTTTCTGGCACTTAAGGCATTATTCCTGCCACTGACACCAACAACAGGGCATAATTCTTTCCACTGACACCAACAAGGGGGCATAATTTATGCAACTGACACCAATGATGGGGCCTACTTTCTTCCATTGACAACAAATATTGGGCACTCTTCCTCCCTCTGACACCAACTATTTCTCCCCTTATACAGGCATTGTTTACTCTCGCTGGGTACAGTCTGCCCCCCCTAAATTCTGAATGACAGTAAACTGACCTTTTCTTTAGAAAGTTTGGAGACCCCTGCACTAGCATAATATGATTTGTGTAGTTTCTAATTGTGGAATTGTTTAGACTTCTAAATATATAGTAGAATTTGTTACCAGGGATTAGAAATCTATGCACTCCACCATTGACAGCTCAGACATATGGATTTCACTTCTTCCACATGCATATGTATTAAAGCCATGAGCATGACAAAAAGTTAGTGGTGCGTTTTTGTTTTATTTATTTTTTTCAATTAAAAAGTACCGTAATCAGAAGTTCCAAAAGTACATTAGAGTTATGTTAAACTACCAGTTTAGGTGTGAAAAGCAATACATTTTCTTCTACATTAGTAGCAATCATTTCAAATTCCACAGCTAATTGTGGGACTTTTATGGGCAGTCACATTATCAGAAATTGCCCCATATAGCTTATCCACTAGAGGGTGCTCACAGCAATAGCTTTGAAAAGAATAACCAGGACACAGCCTTGTGCAGAGGCTGAGTAATATATATCCTAGGTTGTCTTTTATCTAGTTTGGAAATTGCTCCAGCTGCTACCAGATGAGATCTGTGATGTGCTAGCTGTGTCAGCTGCTCACAGGCTATTAATATTACTTTCCTATGGGACAGACCCATTCTAACATTACATTTCAGGGTTAGATAAAACTATCAGACAGAAGTAGCAAGGTCACATGCAGTTACCTCCAGTAAAGTTCCAGGACTGTCGCATCACATTGCTCAAAGTACAAAATGTTAACTGAGTATTTGGAAGATCTGTAAAATTTATGGGAAATTCATTCCCCTCTCTGCTACTTTTTAATCCCCTTTTACCTGTTAGGCAAGGGTTTTCAGCAAAACCGATTTTACACAGTTAAATTGCACCTTCAAGAGGGAAGAGGGTTGGAACATCTGCCTGCCGATTCATGCATTAAACTTTGCCCAGCTTAACCCTCTCACTGTAAAGAGCCCATGTGTTCATTTTATGATTTAAAGTCCACCTGCAGAAAACCAATATGTAGTTACAATAAATGGTAAAGTTCCAATAAAAACCACAAAATGTCAAGACTTTTGCAGTTTTGTAAGAATTTGATTGACACATGATTGACACATGAACATTGCATGAAACAAAAAAAATATGTATATGGGTTAGTAGTCTGTGCCAGTCACCAGGTTGGCTTTCCACCTTATGTCTGTAACAGAAGCATCTTGTAATCATCTACTGTTTGGGAGAAGAAGGGATGGGGGAGGAGGGGTTAGATTAGTTAGAAAGATTGACAGCCTTGCTTAAGTGCTATGGTTTCCTCCTAAAAGAAGTGGTAGCAAGAGCGGTCTACTTCCTTACACATTGGTACAGTTCTTGTAAACTAGCACCTTGTAAAACAACCCATTTAGTTTAAAATAGAATTGAAAGACTACACATTTGTGTATAGATATAAAACATAAATACCCCCCCCCCTTTTTTTTTTTTTTTTTTATTAGTGATCACATTCCCTGTGTTCTCAGCTGCATAAGAGCGGAGGGAGGAAAAACAGCAGTACACTGATCTTCTCAGTCAAATGCTGTGAAGGGGGGAGGGTGCCAGGACAAGTCTGCTCAATGAATGAGAGCAGACTGAGTTCCCAGTATAACTAGAGAACTGACCATGCTGTCTCCTGCTTATTGTGGTCAGTTTTTAACAGGAAAACAGAGGGACTGGTGGGAACACCAGGAATTTCACACAAAGGATGCAATACAAAGAGTACAAGTACATGGTACAGCAGGTACATATCAGAAATATGAAATGTTGGGTTTACATAAGCATTTATACTCCAATGAGCCAGCACATGCTTGTGTATCCACTTACTAATATTTATATCCAGGCTGTCAAATCATATGATTGATCTCCTTTATATGTCTGTGGCCATTGTAAACTCAAGGTGTGCATCTTGATGGTTTGAACCCACTTTTGGTTCTTAACCGCTTGCCGACGGCCGATCGGCAAATGACGGCGACAAAGTGGCTCTGTAATGCGAATCGCCGTCATACGACGGCGGCTGCGAGATCGAGCCTAGTGAGCGCGCGCACGCCGCCGGAGGCGCGCCCGCACGCTCACTGTGTTCGGGGAGTGCCAGGGAGCGGGTGCGGCGGAGTCCATCTCCGCCGGCCACCAGCGATGCCCCCCCCGGAGTGAAAGAACGGAGGTCCGTGTAAGTAAACACGGACCTCCGTTCTGTGAAGGGGGAAGGGCTGTGATCACAGCCTTCCTGTACATGGAGGCTGTGACCACTTCCCTTCCCCTGTTAGGGCAGTCCCCACACAGTTAGAACACGCCCAGGGAACACAGTTAACCCTTAGAGCGCCCCCTGCAGGTTAACCCCTTCACTGCCAATGGCATTTACACAGTAATCAGTGCATTTTTATAGCACTGATCGCTGTATAAATGCCAATGGTCCCAAAAAAAGTGTCAAAATGTTTCGACATGTCCGCTGAAATATCGTAGTACCGCTAAAAATCGCAGATCGCCGCCATTATTAGTAAAAAAAATAAATAAAAACCCCAAAAATGAATTCTCATCATCCGTAAACGCGACCACTTTTGCGCAAACCAATCAATAAACGCCGATTGCGATTTTTTTTTTATCGCAAATATGAGGAAGAATATAAATCGGCCAAAAACTGCGAAAAAAAAAATATTTTTGTATATTTTTTTTTGGATTTGTATTTTAGCAAAAAGTAAGAAATTTGGGTTTTTTTGCAAAATTGTCGCTCTTCTTTTGTTTATAGCGGCGATCAGAAATGACGCAGAGGTGATCAAATACCATGTATGTAAACACGGACCTCCGCTCCGTGTGAGGGGGAAGGGCTGTGATCACAGCCTTCCTTTACGTGAAGGCTGTGATAACTTCCCTTCCCCAGATAGGCAGTCCCCCATACAGTTAGAACACGCCCAGGGAACATAGTTAACCCTTAGCGCACCCCCTGCAGGTTAACCCCTTCACTGCCAATGGCATTTACACAGTAATCAGTGCATTTTTATAGCACTGATCGCTGTATAAATGCCAATGGTCCCAAAAAAGTGTCAAAACATTCCGACATGTCCGCTGCAATATCGCAGTACCGCAAAAAATCGCAGATCGCCGCCATTTTTAGTAAAAAATAAAAAAAAATTCTACCGATCAACTTCTGTACAAACCGCCCTGTCAGACTTGCCCTCATGATCAGCACTGCAGGCTATATAGCTACAGTTGTGCTCATAAGTTTTATATACCTTGGCAGAATTTGATTTCTTTGCCATTTTTCATAAAATATGAATAACACACAAATGTTTTTCACTCATGGTTAGTGTTTGGCTGAAGCCATTTATTATCAATCAACTGTTTACTCTTTCTAAATCATAATGACAACAGAAACTACCCAAATGACCCTGATCAAAAGTTTACATACCCCAGTTCTTAATACCGTGTATTGCCCCCTTTAACATCAATGACCGCTTGAAGTCTTTTGTGTATTTCTGGATGAGGCCCTTTATCGTCTCAAATGTTAAAGCTGCCCATTCCTCTTGGCAAAAAGTCTTCTTGGGCTGTCTTGCATGAACTGTAGGTTTGAGCTCTCCCCAGGGTGTGGCTCAATGAGATTGAGGTCAGGAGACTGAGATGGCCACTCCAGAACCTTCACTTTATTCTGCTGTAGCCAATGACAGGTCGACTTGACCTTGTGTTTTGGATCATTGTCATGTTGGAATGCCCAAGTACATCCCGTACACAGCTTCCTAGCTGATGAATGCAAATGTTCCTCCAGTATTTTTTTGATAACATACTGCATTCATCTTGCCATCAATTTTGACCAAATTTCCTGTGCCTTTTGTAGTTCACACATCCCCAAAACATCAGCGATCCACCTCCGTGTTTCACAGTAGGAATGGTGTACCTTTCACCCTCTTCTCCAAATGTAGCGTTTATGGATGTGGCCAAAAAGCTCAATTTTGGTCTCGTCACTCCAAATTACTTGTGTCAGAAGATTTGAGGCTTGTCTCTGTGCTGTTTGGCGTATTGTAAGTGGTATACTTTCTGGCAGTTATGTAGTAATAGCTTTCTTCTGGAGACTCGACCATGCAGCCCATCTTTCTTCAAGTGCCTCTTTATTGTGCATCTTGAAACAGCCACACCAAATGTTTTCAGATAGTCCTGTATTTCACCTAAAGTTATTTCTGGGTTTTTCTTTGCATCCCAAACTATTTTCCTGGCAGTTGTGGCTGAAAATTGTAGTTGGTCTACCTGACCATGGTTTGGTTTCAACAGAACCCCTCATTTTCCACTTCTTGATTAGAGTTTGAACACTGCTTATTGGCATCCTCAATTCCTTGGATATCTTTTTATATCCCTTTCCTGTTTTATACAGTTCAACTAGCTTTTCCTGCAGATCTTTTGATGATGATTTTGCTTTCCCCATGACCCAGAATCCTGAAACGTCAGTGCAGCACTGGATGAAATATGCAAGGGTCTGTCAGGAGTCCAGAAACTCATTGATCTTTTATACACACACACTAATTACAAGCAAACCGATCACAGGTGAGGGTGGTTACCTTTAATAGCCATTCAAACCCCTTTGTGTCAACTTGTGTGTATGTTATCAGGCAAAAATCACTGGGGTATGTAAACTTTTGATCCGGGTCATTTTATTTTTTATTTTTTTATTTCAGGTACTTGTATAGTGCTGTCAATTTACGCAGCGCTTTACATATATATATTGTACATTCAAATCAGTCCCTACCCTCAAGGAGCTTACAATCTAAGGTCCCTAACTCACATTCATACACATACTAGGGCCAATTTAGACAGGATCTTATTTACCTACAGCATGTCTTTGGAGTGTGGGAGTAAACCCACGCAGGCACAGGGAGAACATGCAAACTCCAGGCAGGTAGTGTCGTGGTTGGGATTCGAATCAGGGACCCTTTTGCTGCCAGGCGAAAGTGCTAACAACTACACCACTGTGCCGCCCAATCATTTGGGTAGTTTCTGTTGTCATTATGATTTAAACATAGTAAACACAGTTGATAATAGCTTCAGCCAAACACAAACCATGAGTGAAAGAAATGTTTTTGTGGTGTTGTTCATATTCTTTGAAAAATGGCCAAGAGATCATACATTCTGCCAGGGTATATAAACTTATGAGCACAACTGTATGTCTTCCAGCTGTCAGAAGACAATAGCACTGTGAGGATTCCTCCATCCACATCCAAGTGTGTGGATGAGGGGAATCGAGTCGGTTTTGTTTGTTCAACCCATTGGGCTGACTTATTTTGGGCGCATCTGTATCCTAAAAAGCACCTTTGCAGAGAAGATAAATGATGCAAGCACAGCTAGCATGATGTGTATCATTAATTGGGCTATCATTAGCAGGACTCCTTACGAGGCTCAAACTAGACCTATGATTTCAATGTATACTTCACAAAAAAAAGATCAATCCTGTTCCCTTAAAGCATGTTATACAGCACAGTGCTTGTGCCGTGTAATTTGGTCCCTTGTATTATCTAAAATACCTGGCTGATCCTGCCTAGTTCTGCCCTCTCCCTGTAAACTGATCACGGTTTATCATGGCTGCTGAGCCCTGACACCGTGGTCAGTTTACGTGCCTCCGTCCTCTGCTGTGTCTCCTCTCTGCTCTCCCCCCTCCCCTGCCTGCCTTTCTGTCAGCTTCAAACACTGCCCACACCCCTCCTGCTGCTATAAATAAACCATATCATATTTATACCATCCCATCTGTTATATAATGCTATGTGTCCCAGTGCCTGTGCTGTATAAAAAATATGCTGATTTCTACCTTATCTTGAAACGTCTCCTGGCACTGAACTCGCATTAGATTCGCAAAAAAAGGTACATGTACCTCCTTTTTTTTTTTTTTTTTTTTCCCCCTGCACTAGAATCGCATTGCATGAATGTTCTCACCCATGCGATCCAATTCATGTGCGAGTGCACAATTCACACTGCAATATGTGAACAAACCTGGGGGTGTCTTTAACTTTATGACACCTGCCAGCAGTTCACAGAAAGCAGTGTGAACTGCCTGCGGGAGTGATGTGATGCAGGAACCGGCTCTATAACCACGCTGGTTCCCGCATCACACATGTGTGAACCAGGGCTCAAATTAAAAACAAAAAAACTTGTTTCCCTTTTCCCTGTCTCGGCAACCTAGATCATATGGGACCTGGCTGTAAATTGTTGGAGACTGCAGAGTTCTGTCTTCAGTCACAGAGTCCATCTGGTACGCTTGAAATACGGCTGCACGATTAATTGTTAAAAAATCGCGATCTCGATTCAACCCCCCTCACGATGTTAATCTGGCATTTCTACGATTCTATGTAACAAGTGCGGACTAAAAAAGCTGGCAAATGTTGATCAACATTGTTCAGCGCTGAGAGGTAACAATAAACACTTATTATTAAATTATTTATTGGGTTCTTTTAGATCAAAGGGATGAACTTCGGTCTGTAAATGAAGTTAGTTTAACCACTTAAAGACTAAACCTTTTTCTGTTGCTTACAAGATGAAATCGGTATGTTTGCCAGAAAATTACTTAGAACCTCCAAATATATAAATAAAAATATATATATAGATCAGAGACCCTAGAGAATAAAACAGCAGTTGTTGCAATGTTTTACGTCACACTCTATTTGCACAGCGGTCTTTCAAAAAACTAAACCGTAAAGTTGACCCTTTTTTTTTTTTTTTTTTAATAGTGTGAAAGATAATGTTACGCCGCCAGAATCATGATCTTTATTCTAAGCAAAAAAATTGTGATTTTCATTTTAGCCAGAATCGTGCAGCTCTACCTTGGAGTATAATGAGGATCAGCAAAGCACAACAGAGTTATGGTTGACCTCATGTACACAGATAATGACAGACTACACACAGGGTAATATAACATTGTACAACATGGTTGAAAGTTGGATTCCTGCATTAGTGTGAATATTTTATTAATGGTCATGTATTTTAGAAAACTAGAGTGCATGCCATATGTTCCATAATAATTCTTATGTGATTTCTCTTCTGGAAAACGGTGCCCTTCTATTTCAGTGCTGGATGAGCTCTTATAATTTGCCTGGTCGCTAAATTGCCTTTCCAGTGATCAGCATCTGGGTTTTACAGGCAAATACCCCATCTGATCATCTGGGATGCCTAATGGTATCTCTGTTCAGTCATTTGGTACAAATAGGCCCAACAGCAGGAAATTATTACTTTTTTTTTTCTTGCCTGTAATATGTTGATATTATTTTGCAGACACTAATTACTAGGATTTCTTGTCTGCTTTCAAGAAACACATGAACTGAATTTACAGAAAAATAATGAAAAAAAAAATGCACTTGTATATGCTGATCAGTGAATATTTAAAAGCAGGTACATGTGCCACAGAGTGTTCCTTCCGAAAGTTAGTTTATCATAAGGCCTCATGTACACTGCTGTCGTTAACCTCATGTTTGTGACTTTGGGCTTTTTTTTGTTTTTTTCTGCTTTTAAATTCCCCTTTGTTATCCTGTGTCCATGCACACATCGTTTTTAGCAGCAGGGGAGTTTTTATAGGCTGTTTTCTGAATGCCCTAAAATCATGTTCAGGAGCGGGAATTCTGACCACAAAAAATGCTAAACACTGTTCAATGCTCAAACACTAGGCACGTTGAGCACTTCCGCGTTTATTTCATTGGCCAGAATAAATTACATAAACTTCCACAGTACACAGCTAAACTTGGCTAAATGCAGCTTAGGTGAGTTTATAACGCTGATTTCCTCCTGTCAGGATAAACAATGTTTACAAGAAACCAGTGTGCACGAGGCCTAACAATTTAGCAAGTAATAAATCATGTATAAATAACTAACTAAAAATACATTGACATACATTTTAAATACCGTATATAATGGACTGCATGGGGAAACATTTACACACAGAGGCTATAGCTCTCAACTGTCCCTGATTTTGCGGGACTGTCCCTGATTTGGAATAAAGTCCCTCTGTCGTCCACATTTGTCACTCATTTTGGTCTTCTCTCTATAGTTGTATATCCACTTCACCTCCGGAAGAATTTCCCAGTTTAGGACCAGAGCAAACAAAACAAAATTTGCGTCCTTTTTTTCCCAGAAATAGAGCTTTCAAGGGGTTGTGTTCTTTGGGTGTGTTCTAACTGTAGGGGGGGTGGGCTGCCAGGGACATGACAGAGATCACTGTTCCTATGATTAGGAACAGCAGATCTCAGACATGTCCCCTGTCAGAATGGGTATCCGCCTTATTTACATATCCCCATTCTGCATTTGTGTAGAATGATCACATGTCGCCGGCGGACATTGAGTCCGCGGGGCGCGCTTCTGCGTTCACACCTGCAATCCCACATACACGGACCGATGTACAGGTACATCGGTTCGCACAGGGGAGCCAACCTGCCGCAGTATTTATTTTTATTATTATTATACAGGATTTATATAGTGCCGACAGTTTGCGCAGTGCTTTACAATATTAGGGCAGACAGTACAATTACAATACAATTCAATACAGGAGGAATCAGAGGGCCCTGCTCATTAGAGCTTGCAATGTAGGAGGGAGGGTTAAATGATACGAAAGGGCAATAACTGCGGGGGATGAGCTGATTGAGAAAATAAGGAGTGTAGTTGTTAGGTGGTGGCAGGATAGGCTTCCCTGAAGAGAAAAGTTTTCAGGGATCGCCTGAAGGTGGATAGATTTGGGGACAGTCTGACAGATTGGGGTAGGGAGTTCCTGAGGAAGGGAGAGGCTCGGGAGAAGTCTTGGAGGCGAGTATGAGAGGAGGTGATGAGGGAGCTGGAGAGCAGGAGGTCTTGGGAGAAGCGAAGAGGACGGTTAGGTTGGTTTTTTTTGAGACTAGGCTGGTGATGTAGCTGGGAGCAGAGTTGTGGATGGCTTTGTAGCTGATTGTTAGTATTTTGAATTTAATTTGTTGGGCGAGTGGCAGCCAATGGAGGGAATGGCCGAGAGGGGTGGCAGACGCTGAACGGTTTGTAAGGTGGATGAGTCTGGTAGTGGCATTCATGCTGGACTGGAGGGGGGATAGTCTATTTAAAGGTAGGCCAGTGAGGAGGGAGTTGCAGTAGTCGAGGCGAGAGATGACCAGGGAGTGAATCAGGAGCTTTGTGGTTTCATTGGTTAGGAAGGGACGTATTTTAGAGATGTTGCAGAGATTGAGGCGGCAAGCCTTAGAAAGTGATTGGATGTGGGGCCAAAAGGAGAGTTCAGAATCCAGGATAACACCAAGCACCCTAACATGTGGGGACGGGTGGATGGTTGTGTCATTGCCCTTGACAGAGAAGTCGGGGGAAACTGCACGTGGGGGAGGAAATATTAGGAGTTCAGTTTTGGACAAGTTGAGTTTGAGGAAGTGGTGTGACATCCAGGCAGATATGTCTGTTAATAAGTTAGTGATACATGAGGAGACTGATGGAGTGAGTTGGGGGGTGGAGAGGTAGATTTGGGTATCATCCGCGTAGAAATGATATTGAAAGCCGTGGTAGGCTATCAGCCGGCCCAGGGAAGAGGTGTAGATAGAAAATAAGAGAGGTCCAAGAACAGAACCTTGGGGGACTCCAACAGAGAAAGGAAGAGGAGAGGAGGAGGTAGAATTGTACGTTACACTGAAGGTGCGATGGAATAGGTAGGATGAGAGCCACTGAAGAGCACAGTCATGGAGACCGAGGGAGTAGAGTTTTTTGAGGAGGAGGAGGTGGTCGACTGTATCAGAGGCAGCCGAAAGGTCCAGGAGTAGGAGTACAGTGTAGTGTCCACTAGTTTTTGCGGTTAGTAGGTCATTTGTGAGCTTTTAAGAAGGGCAGTTTCTGTGGAGTGTTGAGGGCGAAATCCAGATTGAAGGGGGTCCAGAAGGTTATTCTTAACAAGGTGGTCACTCGGTTGTAGACAGTAGGCAGTATGACGTCGACGAGGGGTTAAGGGGGCGTGACAGGGGGTGTGTCCTATGCCTTCATGCTTTTGTTAATAGGTGTCCCTCCTTCCCTTCTAAAAAAAAAAGTTGGGAGATATGCAGAGGCTACCAGTAATGCATGTATGGACTTCAAGAGGTAATTATTATTATATAGGAGCCCACAGTTTATGCAGTGCTTTTTACGTAGCTTGGGTTCCATATACCACAGCATACCTTCAGAGGTCTAGTGGTGTCTGTACCTAGACGGGTTAGGGATATTTTGGCTGCAAAAAGAGGACCTACAGTTGTTTAAAATGAAATAAAAGTAAAGCTGTCCACGCCCGCTGGCTGAATGAAAAAAAAAACAACCAATTTTCCTCATCCACACATTCAAGGTGGATGTCACAATTCTCCTCTGCAGTGCTATTGTGTTCTTCCCCCGCTGTCAGAATTCATAGATCAACATTGCAGGCTATTGGTTGGGGCGCTGATCGAGTGGCTTTTGTCCAACATGGTGGTTGAACAGAAGTAGATTGGTAGGTTGACTTCTGTTCAACCTCCACACATGGATTGAAATTGTTTGGTTTCTGCTGAAGCGGCCGAATTTCGATCGATGTACAACCAGCTGGGATAGGGGGATGGGGAATCTGCATGTTCAGCGTAGGGAAATGAGTAGCAAAACAATGTCTGTGTGAATGGGGGTGTAGGGCATTCCACAAATGTAAAAGCCCAGGCCCTTGGTCACAGGGGTCACATGAGATCTGCTAAAATAGAGGTTCAGAAAATACGAGAAACAAAGCAGATGAACTCTGTAGAAACAAATGAAGATTATCAGGACAAAAATCTTGGCTTATGTCCTATTCTGCTCATAGTGCAACAAGACTTCAATAGTCCTTTTATGGAAAGGAAACTTTTTTTTTTTTGCATTTAACACCTATTTTCCAGCTCTTACGGTAAATGATGGAAGAAAGCCTGGCCTTCACACTATATGGCCTGCATGTAAATTATATCCTAGCACAATGTACATGTGTGTTGTGCATACAAATCATGTATAAATTCTCATAACACTTGGCTTCCTCTATGGCTATCAGTTGTATGAGCTTCCTGTCTTAAAGGGAAACTCTGAGGACAGAGATATGAGATCTACTATAGCTGATTTTTTTTCTTAAAGGTGCATGCGCAGTGGTTGCCATCCTATTATATTTATTATCCATCACTGTGACTTGCTTGGTAGTACAGCCAAGGGCACTGAACGGCACACCAGAAGCCAGTATATATCAAGGGTTATTAATTGCTAAAATCTTAACCGCAATTATAGCAACTTGCCACTGCACGCACCTACCTTGTCTGCTGCTTCTCCTTTAGGCCCCTTTCACACATACGGACCGTTTGTCCGTTCTTCGTCCATCAGTTGACGGATCAAGATCAGATTAATGCATCTCTATGGAAAAACAGATGACAGCGGATGATCATCCATTTGCATCCGTTTTCATCCGCTTCTGTCAACATCCGTTTTTTTTGAACGGATGAAAGCCCTATTTTTCATCTGTCAAAAAAATGGATCAGACGAAAACTGATGAATGGTCAGTTTTTCATCCATTTTTGCATTGGTAGTGAATGTAAAAAAAAAAAACTGATGAAAAACGGATGACCACTGACGGAAAAACTGATGAAAAAAACGGACGAATACTTAATCCTTTTTCACGTAACTGACCGGATGAACTGAACTGAATGTGTGAAAGAACCCTTAGGAGCTTTTATTCTTTATTGAGCCAGTTCAAATAACCCAGCCATAGATTTCCTCTTCTGGGGTTACTTAATTACTTTGTGTGGTCCTATGGAGCCACACTTGCATACACACTCCTGGGGTAGAGACCACAAGCCATCATTAGGATGCTGCCTGCGCCGACATGCACAAGCCAGCAACAGATGACTTAGTCAGCGCATGCATGGGCAGTGACCATACACGGTGCAAATGGTTGCAGGAAAGATATTTGCACAGTTCCCCCATCAACACAGACACTGCTGACCTGGAAATCCCTCTTGCCAAGCAATTGTCTGCTTCCAACAGGGGAAGTCATCCCCGCCGGGAGAAGACCGTGATTAATGCTAGCGGCTATAGCAGCTGCTAGTGATGATCGTAAGAGAATCTGGCAGGCCTGTTATGCTCAAGTTGATTGATGAACTTGGTACATTCAGCCTGGCCACTAACGGTTCAAATCTCGACCAGTTCCTGCTGAACTGGCCAAGATTCAAACAATGTATGGCAGGCCTTATGGAGCTTGTAGTCTTGGGGAGGGGTCATTCTATGCTGATATCATTGCGCAATCTGTGATTGGAATTTCATTGCATTGTCCTCCGCTCAACTGGCCTATGTACATCTGATATGTCTGTGAAGGTTCTCATTTATCCAGGTCATGATGTATCCAGTAGTAGTTAGTCATTTAGTGTAAGGTTTCGTACTGGACTTGCTCTGTAAGGTTTCATACTGGACTTGCTCTGTAAGGTTTCATACTGGACTTGCTCTGTAAGGTTTCGTACTGGACTTGCTCTGCAAGGTTTCGTACTGGACGTGCTCTGTAAGGTTTCGTACTGGACTTGCTCTGCAAGGTTTCGTACTGGACGTGCTCTGTAAGGTTTTGTACTGTGCGTGCTCTGTAAGGTTTCGTACTGGACGTGCTCTGTAAGGTTTCGTACTGGACGTGCTCCGTAAGGTTTCGTACTGGACGTGCTCCGTAAGGTTTCGTACTGGACGTGCTCCGTAAGGTTTCGTACTGGACGTGCTCCGTAAGGTTTCGTACTGGACGTGCTCCGCAAGGTTTCGTACTGGACGTGCTCCGCAAGGTTTCGTACTGGACGTGCTCCGCAAGGTTTCGTACTGGACGTGCTCCGCAAGGTTTCGTACTGGACGTGCTCTGCAAGGTTTCGTACTGGACGTGCTCTGCAAGGTTTCGTACTGGACGTGCTCTGCAAGGTTTCGTACTGGACGTGCTCTGCAAGGTTTCGTACTGGACGTGCTCTGCAAGGTTTCGTACTGGACGTCGTTCAGGTCATGCTTTGGAATGTCTCGTTCAGGTCAT
>BLSH010042062.1:1566840-1592250 GCA_018402905.1 Glandirana rugosa | reverse complement strand
GTCCATATGTCGTTTGTCTACACCCCTTTTTTCTGTGTGTTTGTGGCGGTGGCGGTGGGGGTGGTTCCGTCTCGGCGGGAGGAGGGAGGTGAAAGTGACCCTCACGTCTCTGACGTAAGGGGACTGTTAGTGGACAGTGACAGTCGACCCTACTGGAGTCAAGGTGGTGACACACCCTTTGTTTGTGTCGAACCCATCACAAGATAGTGTGTTCTAAGACAGTCAACGAATTGAGGAATGTCCAGTATAATAAACAAATCATTTAGTATGTACTGTACCATGACTGAGTAATTGTCATTTAAAGTGTGAGAGTGCTGAAAGCTGAAAATTGGTCTGGTAAGGAAGGGGGTGTAAGTGTCCTGTATGGAAGTGGTTAAGGACTGGGAAAATGACTTATACAATGCATTTAAGCTACCTTGCATGTATGATTTACTAAACAAATAATATGACCTGTAAGGAGTTAAGCAACTGACAGAATCTTGTGTGATAGAACACTACCCAAGCTGTGTTTGTTTCCCACACAGTGGTGGAACTGAGGTCATCCCAGCTGACAGTGACAGGTGATTGTCAGGGGAATGCAGTCTCTGCACTCCCAGTGAAAGTGGAGGGAGGAGGGCGGCTCTGCCTTGGTGGGGGTGGCGGTGGCGGTGTTTGTGTGTCTTTTTTCCCCACATCTGTTTGCTGTATACCCTGTGGCATTTATTTATGTGCTCCTTGTACAATCAGTCAGTTATTTCTATTGAAGACAAATTCACAATTTTTTTTGAGTTTGATAAAGGTTCAGAATTTAATTGAACAAAAGATTAAGTGCACAGACGTTTTCTTTGTGTTTATTTAGTTGTATTATTTTCTTTATTTTTTACATTTTATTTTTTTTCAAAAATACAAAGCTGCTGCATGGTCTATCGATGCAGGTTTATAAGATATGCTAGAATATTCTTCTAACTTCACATTCAGATTCAAACAGTGTTAGCACATCCCTTCACTACTCAACATGCACTTGAATACACTGTCCCTGAGGATCCAGTTCTCCCAAGAACTTTAGTTACCTGGGCTAGCTGTGTTGATGGTTGATTCTAGTAAAAAAAAAAAATATATATATATATAAATTTATATATATATATACATATGCCTCTTTAGCTCTTTGTTTTTTTCTTTTATTTCTTATGTTCATCCACATTTGGTTCTGTCACCAATCCAGGCTCTCCAAAAGAGTGAGACATATAACCAAAAGCTCCATTTCTAGTGAACATTATAAAAGTCAATTTTGCTGTGTAAAAGAGAACTGGTCAAAATCTTAGCAGGAATTTTTCCTTTTTTTTTTTTTTCCTTTAGTCAAGTGCTGATCATGATCCTGCTTAGTGTATATTCCTGAGCTACTTATGGGATCTTTCAACCTTAAGCTATTTTTTTTCTATTTTATGTAGAAACAAATCCCATTGTGTTAAGATGTCAAATTGGAAGCTCCTATATCTTTGTTCATAAAGAAAACATTTTTTTCTTGAATTGAAGCCATGCTGATGCCTTTCACAGCTGAGGTTTGCCAAGGCTTTCCCTTATATTTAGAGGAGCTATTTTCAGTCTGTGTGCCTAGAGGGACATTTGGCCTGCTTCAGACTCTTGCTAATGCGTTCAGTCTCCTTGCTAGACAAATGATACTGAAGGGAACCCATTGCTAATGCTCAACATCCCTTTTTGGCAATCTGTTGAGGTTGGTATAAATGTTGTGTGATTTCACAATTCAGACAACGTTTCTGCTTATTGTTAGTGCTAAACAAGCAAATGTTCTTTGTGCAAGAGGACTAATTGAAATGAACACAGTATGGCTTTGAAAGCAACATGATTGACCACAGTTGTTGCAGAATTTCCCATAAACTGAGATTTGCGGAAGGTCTGTTATAGTATAATGAGATCTGAAGGGAAATCTTCTGTTGCTTTGTTCCCACAAGGCTAAAGCTGGTCCATACATTATACAATTTTCTTGTTCAATTTCCTTTTAGTTTTACCTTCAACTATGTAGTGCAAGGGCCTGTTTGCATACAAATTTTAACGTGTTTAGGTTTGACCTCATATTCTATGGCTTTGGTAAATCTAAAGTAAAATTGTACAAGAAATGTGTATAATGTATGACAGGTGTCTCCAAACTATGGCCTACCAAGTGTCCAGGAACTACAATTCCCATCATGCCTAGCTATATCTGTGAATGTCAGCGTTTTACTATGCCTCATGGGATGTGTAGTTCTGCAACCGCTGGAGAGCTGTAGTTTGGAAATCCCTGATGTATGGCCAGCCTAATGGCGGACCATTGTTTAAAGAGCTGCGTTATTAGTGTAGTTTCTGAAAATGTAAGATTCAACCTGGGTTCTGACTTAGTGTTTGTAACCTTAAACATTTAATTTACTGCCAGACCCTCTCATGTATCTAGCAATAACACACTGTATAAATGTTTTTTGAAACAAAGCCTCTAAATGCCACCTTTTTTTTTTTTTTGAGATCTTCAGGCCGGTCACATGACTCCCGGCCGCTCTACACCAGCTATCCAGGGCTACAGTGGGAGGGGCCAAGATCTCCCTCTGACGTAAGTCGGGGGTTACATGACTGCTTCTGCTGACCACTCAGCCCCTCCTGCTGTATCCCTGGATAGGAGACTAGATAAAACAGAGGGTTAGCAGTGATATTTTTCCAAGTTTACTTTAGTACGAATAGCGGTGAGGGGGGGGGGGAGTGGAGACAGCTCGCACAGATACACGGAAGCTGACAGGCAGGGAGGGAGGGAGAGGATGACAGAGGCACATAAACCGACCACAGTATCTGGGCTCAGCAGCCATGATAAGCCGTGGTCAGTTTAGAGGGGGGAGGGTGGAACCAGGCAGGATCAGCCAGCTTTTTACAGTTTAGAGAGGGGCAGGTTAGACTGCACAAGCACTGTGCTATTTAACCTGCTATGAGGGAACAGGATCTCCGTTTTTTATTATTATTATACAGGATTTATATAGTGCCGACAGTTTGCGCAGCGCTTTACAATATTAGGGCAGACAGTACAATTACAATACAATTCAATATAGGAGGAATCAGAGGGTCCTGCTCGTTAGAGCTTACAAACTAGGAGGGAGGGTTAAATGATACGAAAGGGCAATAACTGCCGGGGGTGAGCTGATTCAAAAAATAAGGAGTGTAGTTAGGTGGTGGCAGGATAGGCTTCCCTGAAGAGAAAAGTTTTCAGGGATCGCCTGAAGGTGGATAGATTTGGGGACAGTCTGACAGATTGGTGTAGGGAGTTCCAGAGGATGGGAGAGGCTCGGGAGAATTCTTGGAGGCGAGTATGAGAGGAGGTGATGAGGGAGCAGAAGAGCAGGAGGTCTTGGGAGGAGCGAAGAGGACAGTTTGGTTGGTATTTTGAGACTAACCTGGTGATGTAGCTGGGAGCAGAGTTGTGGATGGCTTTGTTGCTGATTGTTAGTATTTTGAATTTAATTCATTGGGCGAGTGGCAGCCAATGAAGGGAATGGTGTAGAGGGGTGGCAGACGCTGAACGGTTTGTAAGGTAGATGAGTCATGATGGACCGGAGGGGTGATAGTCTATTTAAAGGTAGGCCAGTGAGGAGAGAGTTGCAGTAGTTGAGGCGATAGATGACCAGGGAGTGAATCAGGAGCTTTGTGCTTTCATTGGTTAGGAAGGGACGTATTTTAGAGATGTTGCGGAGATTGAGGCGGCAAGCCTTAGAAAGTGCTTGGATGTGGGGCCAAAAGGAGAGTTCAGAATCCAGGATAACACCAAGCACCCTAACGTGGGGATGGGTGGATGTTGTGCCATTGCTCTTGACAGAGAAGTTGGGGGAAACGGTACATGGAGGAGGAAATATTATGAGTTCAGTTTTGGACATGTTGAGTTTGAGGAAGTGGTGTGACATCCAGGCAGATATGCCTGTTAATAAGTTAGTGATACGTGAGGAGACTGATGAAGTGAGTTTGGGGGTGGAGAGGTAGATTTGGGTATCGTCAGTGTAGAAATTATATTGAAAGCCGTGAGAGGCTATCAGCCGGCCCAGGGAAGAGATGTATATTGAAAATAAGAGAGGTCCAAGAACAGAACCTTGGGGGACTCCAACAGAGAAAGGAAGAATTGTACTTTACACTGAAGGTGCGATGGGATAGGTAGGACGAGAGCCACTGAAGAGCACAGTTACCGAGGGAGTAGAGTTTTTTTGAGGAGGGGGTGGTCAACAGTATCAAAGGCAGCCGAAAGGTCCAGGAGTAGGAATACAAAGTAGTGTCCATTGGTTTTTGCGGTTAGTAGGTCATTTGTGGGTTTAAGAAGGGCAGTTTCTGGGGAGTGTTGGGGGCGAAATCCAGATTGAAGGGGGTCCTGAAGGTTGTTCTTAACAAGGTGGTGACTCCATTGGTTGTAGACTAGGCATTCGAGGAGTTTGGAGGAAAAGGGGAGCAAGGAGATAGGGCGCAGATTGTTAAGATCAATAGGGTCCAGGGATGGCTTTTTGAGTATGGGGGTGACCAGTGCATGTTTTAGAGCATTGGGGAAGATGACAGAAGAGCGGGAGAGATTGAAGATGTGAGTTAGAGAGTGTAGGATAGAGTCAGAGTCTGAGCGTAGTATTTGAGAGGAAATGGGGTCCAGTGGACAGGTGGTTAGGTGGGCGTTAGAGAGGAGTTTAGCAACCTTGTTAATAGTAGCAGGTTTGAATAAGGATAATGTCGATTGTGCTTGTTGACAAGGGGTGTTAACTGGGGAAGATGCCTGCAGAGTGGAGATTTCATCACGAATTGTGTCAATCTTGCTTTTGAAGTGATTAGCAATCTCCTGGGCAGTGAGTGTGTTAGTGGGTGGAAGTGGGGGAGGACGAAGTAGGGAGTTGAAGGTAGAGAAGAGTTGACAGGGACTGGATGAGTAGGTGTTAATAAGAGTGGTAAAATAGGTCTGCTTGGCTGTGTGGAGGCGAGAATTGTATTTATGGAGGGCAGATTTGTATAGGTTGTAGTCTTTGAGAGACTTATGGCTCGTACACACGGGACGACGATTGTGCGCACGACCGTGTTGAATCGTACGTTGACGGTCGTATGTAGCCTACTGACATGCACACGACGGTCGTACATACAACTTGCGGCCGGCCGAACGTGATGATGCGAACTAGCGTATAATGAGGAAGTAGCGTCACCTTTTGGGCTCCTTCATCTAATTTCATGTTAGTTGAAGTGGACGATCGATTCTGCATACAACGGTCGTGAGTACGACGTGTTGAACACGATCGTCGTCCCGTGTGTACGAGGCTTTAGTCTTGTGCCACAGACGCTCAAGGGTGGGGCTACGCTTTTTGAGGTTTCTGGTGTCGTCTGTTTGCCAGGGTTGTAGGGGTCGAGGCCTGATTTTGTGTGTGGTGAGGGGAGCTAGCTTGTCCAGGGTGGAGGACAGGGATTTGTTGTAGATGGCAGTGGCTTGGTTGGGGCAGGACAGGGGTGAGATGTTTTCATAGAGGTGGTCAGTAGCAGAATAGAGGAGAAAAGTGGCGAAGGTTTCTTCGGGTGACGGTTAGGCGATTGGAGGGGAGGGTGGTGCAAGACAGGGAGAGAGAGAAACTAATAAGGTGGTGGTCGGAGAGGGGTAAAGGATTGTTGGAGAAGTTGCATGGAGTGCATAGATAGGAGAAGACAAGGTCGAGGGTGTTTTTATCAGTGTGAGTAGGAGCCTGTACCCATTGCTTCAGGTCAAATGAGGAGGTTAGACTAAGAAATTTAGAAGTAGCAGTAGTGTTAGTGTTAACTGGGATTTTGAAGTCACCAAGAAGGATTGTGGGAATTTCAGAAGATAGAAAGTAGGGTAGCCATGCAGAAAATTCATCAAGGAAAGCTGACAGTGGTCCGGGAGGCCGGTAGATTACAGCAATTCTTTGGGAGGTTGGAGAGAATAGACTTATACAGTGGGCTTTAAATGATGAGAGGGAGGAGAGTGAAGAACCTGAAAGGTGCTCTGTGGGGATAGGAGGAATCCCACTCCACCTCCCTTGTGTCCATTAGGCCTAGGGGAGTGAGTCCAGAGAATTATTTATTTTTTTAGGGTTACAAACACTTTAAAATTTAAAGAATGTAAACATATGCCAATGGCTGAACCTGTGCGATCCAATCTTTAAAACCTGTTGAACCTCTGAAATGTATTTGAGACAAAGGGCCCTCCTATAAGGGCAGTGAGATACATGCATGAACTCATCACTTTCAGGAATTAGAACTGGATGTCAGGTCCATGAACAGGAATGTGCTTCTTGGCTCAGTGTGCATGTCCATGCCAATGGAGAGAAGAGGGAGGGTGGATAAATTGTGCTGGCTAAAAGTGTGGGTGCTTTTTTATCTCGGCCAGTTTGGACAACTGTCATGTCTGTAGATACCCCTATGAAAGAGTTAATTATCTTAAAGAGTTGTTATAAATAAAGGTCACAATGAGACTAAATTCTTCCAATTTACTCAAATGACAAGTGTTTAAAATGGCATCATTTTGCAGATGCTTTCCTTGTACTTGCAATAGATTACATATAAAGTAATTTGACTTTACTGATATAGACACTATGGAATTGCATTTGAAAGTTTCTTTCTTAGTACCTTTATGTAATGACTAAACACAGTCTGAGCTGTGCCATGTTTGACCACACCCTTGATTATACATATATAGGAAAGTGAGACTGAAGCAAGGAAGAAGCAAAAGAGGCAGTTATTTAGTTAACAGTTAATTCTGTAGGGTTTTAATGGAGAAGTTCACCCATAGGCTTCATGCACACGGGTCGTTAAAAAAAAGTCAAAAAAACGGCAGTAGCCGATTAGGGATTTTTTCCAGCTGTTATTAGCGATCTATTACGGGCATGTTTTTTCACGTTTTTAAAGGGCCAGCGGTTTTTTTTTTTCCTCAATTGATCTAAAATGTCCAAAAACGTTGGGGATCGACGTTTGGCCGCATTTTTGAGCGTTTGAATGTTTTTACAGCTGAGAAACATCTCTCAGAACCCTCTGGTCTTGGGTTTTTTTTACAGCTCAAAAACATCACTGCTAAAAACAGTTGATAACAGCCTATGTGTGCATGAATACATAGGATAACATGATGGAGGCTTGATTGACTGTAGAAAAAAATGTCTGCAGCTAAAAACAGCTGCTTTAAAACAGTCAAAAAATGTCCTGTGTGCATGAGGCCTTAGAAAAAAATAAAAAATAAATGCACATATTTTTATATTTTTTTTATTTTATTTTAAGGAGCCTGGAAAGCATTGCACCAGTGATCAGCAGATCGCTGATGCCATGCAGGTCTATACAGATTGTCAGTTTAAGCAGTTTTACACTGACAGGAAAAAAAAAATCAATGAACTACCACAGTGCTCAACAGCACTGTGGTAGTTCATTGAGAACTACAAGGTGATAGCTGTAAAGCTTATTGGTAATTGTAGTCCATTCATTCACAGAACACTGTGCATGAATGATGCAACTGGGAGAAGATCCCCTGCTCGCTGCTAAAAGGGGCCGGTACATTTATAACATGTTACACTCTAAATATGGGCAATAACATAACATGTAACAAAAGGTGAGCTTATCCGTCAAAGGAGAAGTTAGGCCAAAGCTATTTTGTCTATACTTCTCTTATAGGTCGCAGGAGTACATTTGGTACTGAGCCTGCTGTTCGATAACCTCACTGAGCTGGTCCAGGCTCGGGAAAGATCCCAAATTTACAGTCTGGATCCACCCAGATGCTTGGACAGGCAGCTAGTTCAGCCTCTCAGCGAGCCACTGGGAGACCCCGCCCCCTCCACAGCCCAGCGCTCCAGTGAGCGCTGAAGGGGTAGAGCAGAGAGCCGCTGACTGAGTCACTGGCTTTTTGCTCACTGAAGGCTGAGAACTGAATGATCAACGTTCTTTGATCGCACAGTTCTCAGTCTTAGAGGCTGCGGGGGACAGATGCAACATTGGATGGATGCTGTATCCACCTAAGTGAGTATACCGGTAATTATTTATTTTTTTTAACTATACTTGTTGCTTCACTTTAATCTTTTTATTGTCAAATGTATTTATTTCAGGTTTTAACTTCTTTATCCCTGACTTTGATGGTTACGCATTAGTGACATGGTGTAAATAAGCTAAATAATATATATAATATTAAATATATATGTAAGACAAGTATGGAGCTGTGTTGTGTTCAGTCCACCATCAGCATTAAAAGCCTGATTACCAAATACAGGCTGAATTTAAATCTGAGTTCCAGGCAGATATAAAAATAATTCTCACTAATCATTAAATAGAAAATTCAGACTGGTAAGGGTAAGGTTAGCATTCTGAGCCAATCAGACCTCTAAGGCTTTGCAGTCATAGAAAGAGATGGGCCTGGGGAAAGCTTTGTTTTAGTGCAATGTGTGTGCAGAATGTGATAGCTGGCCCCGATCAGATTAGTGGCCAAACAGAATTAGAAATTCTTTGCCATTTCAAATAATTATTTTTAGTTTATTTTTAATAAATGAATAGCTGAATGTTTGCTGTACTTGGTTGGCATTGCACTTTAAACACATTTGGCACTGCACTTTGCACTAGCTTATTATGTAAGCCCCCTAAGTATCTTTTTCATGGCTAAAAATATATTATTGTAGGCTAGATTGCGTTTATATCACAACACGTTGAAATTGGGACCCTCTTCCTAAGCAAATATTCAGAAATGTAAATGTCCACTGATTACAGTATAAATGTCATTGGCAGTGAAGAGGTTAACCTGCAGGAGGAGATCTAGGGGTTAAGTGTGTTCCCTGCATGTGTTCTAACTGGGAGGGGTAGACTGGGCTACCATGGGCATAAGAGATCCAACTGATCCCAGTGACAGGGATCAGTAGATCTCCTATGCCCCACTAACAGAGCAGAGAACCACCGTGTTTACAGCACCGAGCCACGGGCACACTCCTCAGACGTACGGTGGGCGCGCACGCCCCCTAGCGGCCACCCGCAGATCACCGGCGATTCACGGTAAACGTCCACACTGCGACCGTGAATGTACGGTAGGTGGCGTGGAAGTGGTTAATGAACAAAATATGAAATGTATGAAGAAAAAAAAAATTTTTTTTTTGGGCAAAATATATGAACAATAATGAATGAAACGTATATGTAAAATATTTGTGTAAATGACACCAGAGGCAGCTTCCTATTCTGAGCTTTTGTGCCTCAGTGAGTTGATGACAAAGGGTCTTGCTCTACTAAACTTCTCCCATGTTGTGTGACTGTAGGGAAACTGTATCCTTATACTGGAGCTTGTGCATAAAATATTCCTTTGTATTTTTAACATGGGCTCTCATTCCTTTTTAGGTCTATGTGGAATTTGATGACCTAGAGTGGGATAAACGAGAATGGGTGAAGGTATATGAAGATTTTACCGCCTTTTTTGTGGAGTTCCAGCTGGTCTGGGCGAAGAGGAAAGAACCCAGCCAGGTTCAGGGATCAAAGGTCAAGCAAGTCCAGTGGCCTGCCTTGGTAAGATAAAATCTTTATTCTTATTTCTTTTATACCTACTTTAAGTAACAAAGATACTTATGTAGATTTGTTTGTCATTTATTACTTGCTAAATCCTGGAAACACAACCGTTTAAGAAATTTGGTAGTTATTCAACACGAATCTCTGTTCTGGCGCTGGGGAAGTATAAGGATTTTAGAATAGCTTGCTAAATTTGGGAAGTGTGGAGGGGTTAGAACCTCTAGCAAGTTGTCTGTATCTCCATTAAGCCACCTGCACACTGGACGTTTTTACAGCAGCTATTTTTCACTTCAGACGTTTTTTCCTGCAGCCAGTAAACTCCCCAACATGTTATCCTATGTGTCCATGCACACATAAGCTGTTATCAGCGTTTTTTTGGCAGGGGCGTTTTCTGGTTGGGAAAACCCCCCTCCCAAAACTAGTGGGTTTGAAGACCCTTTTTTCAGCTGTAAAAACACTTAGACCCCTTTCACACCAGAACGTTTTTCAGGCGCTTTTGTGCTAAAAATAGCACCTGTAAAGTGCCTGAAAAACTATCCCCCATCCACCCCAGTGTGAAAGCCAGAGTGCTTTCACACTGGGGCGGTGCGCTTGTGGGACGGGAAAAAAAAGTTCTGCATGCCGCATCTTTGGGGCGGTGGGGGAGCGGTGTATTACCTGCCCTTTGAAATGAATGGGCAGCGCTTCCGAAGCTGCTGAAAACTGCTTCAGGAGCGCAGCTAGCCGGCACTTTTAACCCCTGTTTAACGCCTTGTGGGGGGGGGTTAAAAGCGCACTGCTGCTGTCCGAATAGAGGCACCAAAGCGCCGCTATAAACAGCGGTAAAGCGCTGCAAATTAGAAGTGTTTTACCGCTAACGATCGGGCAGCCCTGGTGTGAAAGGCGTCTTAGGGCTAGTTTAACCTTGCTTCAAAACAGGGCTTTAGACAGGCTTTGTGAGATATCAACAAACACACAGGGCATCTGCCAAGCTTCAACGAAGCTTCAAAAGAGTATCACTGAAGCCTCATTAAAGCACCACGGAAGCATCATAAAAGCTTGTTGAAGCAGTACGATCTTTAATATGCATTGAAGCAGAAGCAAGTGTAAATGAGCCCTTAGGGCTCATTTACACTTGTTTCAGCTTCAACGCACAGTAAAGCTCCTGCTGCTTCAACAAGCTGTTATGATGTGTTTTTGATGCTTCGGTGGTACTTCAATGAAGCTTTGGTGGTGCTCTTTTGAAGCTTTGTTGAAGCTTGGAAGATGCTTTGTGTGTGTGTGTGTGTGTTCATATCTCATGCCTGCAATTTCTCCAAAAGAAAACGAAGCTAAAGCTGAAATAAAGCCTCTCAAAAACCACAGGTGCTTCAAGCGAGCTACAAACGAGCTTTGTCATAGAGCTCTATGGAGGCTTTGAAGACGATTTGAAGCGCCACTAAAGTGACATGGGGCATGATTTCTGAAGCCAAGCTGAAGCAAAAAAACACAAGATGTAAATAGGACTGTAAGATAACCATTTTATTTATTGACATGAGCTTTGACTGGCGTTAAGTGATCGTTAACAAAGCCTGTCTGAAGCCCTGTTTTGAAGCAAGTGTAAACTAGTCCTAACTCTGGAAAAGGTTGAAAAGCACAGCTATTCTGCGTTTGAGCTTTTTTGAGCCATGAGCATTTGTGGGGGTTTAGTTTTGCTAAAAAAAAAAAAAAAAACTTGAATGCAAAAATACTGCAAAACTTGCGTTTTTTAACGTGGCATGTTACAGCAAAAGCTACAGGCATTTTATAATGTCCAGTGTGCATGAGGCCTAAAGGTGATTTTCCCTTACTGTATGTCTTTATGCCAATGGTCACTGTGACAGGAAGGAGGGGTAATCTCTCCAACACAGACACACAGTGCTAAAAAGACTTTTAGGTAGAGCAGGGAACGCTTAGACCCACTGTTGGGGTTTTATTGCTGTCCCTGTTCCCATAGTCCAGGTTTTCTCTTACTACTTGTTGCAGCAACTGAGGCCATGGGGAAAGGAACTGAGGAAAAAAATCTTGAAGATTACAATGAAGCATGGATGAGGTTCTCCATCTTTCCTGACCTTTCCAAGCTTAAAACATTTTGAATTGGAGTTGTACTTTAATTTGATATCCATTTAATGGCTTCACATGTGTGTTATATTGTTTTAGCATGAGTAAACAGGATTATAGGAATTGTTGATTTACGGGTCTTGTACAAGAATCTCAGCGTGGGTGGGCCAGATGTTACGTATTGTATAAAAGACATTTTGAAAGCAGCAGACAGTGTGAGATGGTGTTTAGTTAACATTGTCAGTGTTATGCTCTGATCACCTATATGGCTTCAACCATGTGGTCTGATTCTCCTGGGAAAAACCCTGTGCCTCTTGTGAACATTTTACCAGTATGTATTTTATGCTTCTGGCATTTATTTGTATGTTTGCATTACATGAGTTAGTGGCAATAGAAAGTCCTAATTAAATGCACCCACAATCCAATAGGAATCTGTGATTGAGTTTCTTCAGATCAGGCAGACCTTGAGTTTCATACATTAAAGGACTTTTATTGGGCAGTTCCTTGCTCATTTTGATGTGTCCTGAAAGTGGAACTTGAACTTTTGTTGTCCTTCTAGTTTTGTTGTAGGAAGGGTAAGAACCTCTGTTGGGGTTTTATTGCTTTCTGTGACACCATAGGAAATATCCACTCTCCTCCTCTTCTGTGTATGCCCCCCATAGCCACTTGTAGTGTTTTATGAGTTTCCATGCTCTGATTGCTGAAGACTGTTAAGCTAGGGGGAAAGATACAGTTCAGAAAGAGCATTGTTGCCTTTAAACCCAAAGCCATGTTGATGTCCATGCACTGAATATTTAGAGGCTTTTGTTTTTGTCTCTGATGACTTTCTTGAACAGTGGTTTGCGTGAACATTATTTTATCATTACATACAAGATTTATTGAATTATTATAATACAGGATTTATATAGTGCCAATAGTTTGTAGCTCTTTACAACACAAGGGAAACCCATATATGAGCTTACAATCTAAAAGGGAGGGGGAAGTGGTACAAAAGCTAATGACCTTGGGGATGGGCTGATGGAGATGGTTGAAGTGCAGTTTTTAGGTGGAGGCAGGGTATAGTTCTCTGAATAGAGTTTCTAGGGATTGCCTAAAGACAGATCGATAAGGAGATAATCGGTCAGATTAGGGTGGGCAGTTCTAGATGATGGGAGAAGTTCTCAAAGTCCTGGAGTGAGCATGTGAGGGGGTGACGAGGGAGTTAGAGAGCTAAAGTTCTTGGGAGGAGCGGGTTGTATGATTTGAGCGATATGTCAGGATGAGGTTGTTAATGTAGCTGGAGGTAGTGTTGTGGATGGATCTGTATGTTGTCAGTATTTTGAATTTTATACGTTGAGGGCTATTGGAAGCCAGTGGAGGGATTGGTAGAGAGGGAGGGCAACCACAGATTGGTTAGGAAGGTAGATGAGTCTAGCAGCAGTAAACTGGAAGGGGGGGGAAGGCCTGTGTAGGGATAGGCCAGTTAGAAGGTAGTTGCAGCTGTCAAAATGGGAGATAACCAAGGTGTAAAATAGTTGAATTCTGCATGGAAATATATTAACTGAAATTTTATTTAATCTATTAAGCAGGTTGCTTTGCATTTATGGCTTCAGTGCAAGTCTTTAAAGCAGGCCATAGGTTATCCAAAATCACTTGATGTTCCAATCAACACATTCAGTGTTGATGGGGAAATCCCTCCTGCTGCGCTATTGTGCTATGCGGGCAGGCAGCCTTCCCTGTCTGCAGAGCACAATGAATCACTGCTGGCTGCTACAGTTTCTGGCAGTAATCGCATGCAAAAAATCCGATAGGCTGCTTGTACCGAAGTCGATCGATGGATCGACTTCAGTACAACTAGCCTGCCCATAGGTGAATCGAATCCCAGCTAGTCACTACTGAACTGGCTGATATTTGATCCATCTTTTGCTGGCTTAAGTCAGCCAACATGCTAAAAACAATGCACACTGTCTGTGGCTGATATCTTATCTCAACAGCTGTTAAAGAAAACCTGGTATTCTGACTGTTCCTGGAAACGCTAGTGACCTGGTTATTTTAATGTCCTTCAGAAGATGGGTACAGATGGATCAACATTCGGCCAGTTCTGTTGGGAATTTAGCTTTTTGTGTGGCCCTTCCTGTTCTACATAAGTCTATCGTTCAATCGACTTCTGTCGAACAGTCACTCTGGTTAACTTTCTTCAATCGCCAGCTGCCCCCACTGTCAGAATACAATGTTGCAGTGCCTTGCTTGTGTGGATGGGGAAATCCGCTCATTGGCAGAATGTAAAGAAAAAAAAAATAGCCATGTATACCCAGCTTTGCAGAGAGTTAGGCCGGCCATACACAGAGCAAACTTTGACCGGTTCCTGATAAACTTTCCAAATTTCAAGTTCTGGTTGGCCCTGCTGCTATCACTCTGCCTGACATCCTTTGATTAAAATATCAAAGAAGTTGGATGAAAACTGTTGGCTGAACAGGGCCTTAATCCAGTCAGATGCAGGCAATGTTTAGGTATTTTGACAGCCGGCGGCTCCTGCTGTCCGAAGACAATAGCGCCAATGAGAGATTCATCCATCCTCGCTGTTTAGCGTGAATAAAGAGATCTGGTAGATTTCTATTTGTCCAGCCCGCAGGCTGAACAAAATTCTATGGCTGTATGGCCAGATTTACTTACCCATAATAACCAATTAGACAGAAAGTGAGTTTTGACCTTTCTCCAACTTTCATTATTAATATAGTTGTTGTGGGTCTTGGACTCTAAAATATATGAAACCAAGTGGTCAGCTTAACTGCCAAGCAGCTAGCATTTTCAGTAAGTAATCAGCAGTGGCAGCCTCCATATTTGTTTTATGGTTTACTTCAAGCCGCTAGGCATGGTCATTGTAGTAACTAATCTCCCCTGCCTCTGGTGGCTAACCTCAAATTCCTCAGGTTAATACCATAACAAATACAAGGGAGAGCAAGCTTGTAAAATTGTGAAAGTCGCATGAAAAAGGTAAACATTGGGTTACCAACTGAAAATGCTATCTACTTTCCCTTTAACTAGAAGTAATATTTGAAGCTTCAGTAAAGGCACAAATCTGTTTTGTTAAAATCCGTCTACATTGGGCTTCTCTTCAATAGTGACACATCACGACTTTCCCTGGCAACACACATTTCAGATTTCTGTCTGTTCAGCAGAGAAGAGTAATGGCTGGCATGTAGCTTGACAAAGACCCATGGAGGGGCATCCGTGTTCAGCTGACTGTATCAAGTCACCCAGTGTATGAAAGGCATCTGTTCACAATATAAGCTTGTCATGGAACCACGGCTGTATGTAGAGAAAGACCCTTAAATATCCGAGTCAGGCAAAGCATCTCCTACTTAAATTGCAAACATAATATATACAGAACATGTCTTCATAGCAGCCCATGTGTAAGAATGTTTGTTTCTTTTTAATAGTGACAGCTGTATGGTCATTGTCTATGCGCGATGAAGAGTCAAGGACTACGACCAGTACTGCCTCCATTGTTGTCATGTTTACTATATTTGTGTAGGTCATTCTGATCTGGAATATCTTATAGCAGTAATGACAAACTCCAGTGACCATCCAAGGCCTGAAATAAATTATGTCCTTGAACATAGCATATCTATCAAAATAAGTGAGACACCGAATGAACAGGCTACAGTCAATAAAATCTTGATTGTGATGCTTGCTGCATTTTAGGACTGGAGTCCAGGGTTGCCCTTGTATAAAACAACTGTTCATCGACTAAGCTGCACTTCCACATAATTAAAGAGCACTTGCTGCTCAGTGATACGCTTAAAGGGACAGTAAAAGCTATGTGTTTTTTTGTTTTTTTTAAAACATTAAACATGCCATACTTGCCTGCTTTGTGGAGTGCTTTTGCACAGAGCAGCCACAATCTTCTTCTTCTCAGGTCTCTCGCCAGATCTCCTGGCCCCTCCCTCCTACTGAGTGCCCCAGAGCAAACTGCTTACTATGGGGACACCCGAGCAGACTCGCTCCCGAGCTCTAGCCCATTCAGGCACAGTGGCTCGGCCCCACCCCCTCCCTCTTAGCTTACTGACTTTGAGAGCAGCGAAGCCAATGGTGCCTCCTGCTATCTCAGCCTATGAAGAGGGAGAGTCCCCTGAGAGCTGAGGCTCTCTTGCACATCGCTGAATCGAGATGGGGCTCAGGTAAGTATTAGGAGGGGCTGGGGGAGCTGCTGCACACAAAACGTTTATCATAATGCATAGAGTGCATTAAGGTAAAAAAAAAAAACTTCTGCCCTTAGAACCACTTTAAAGCTGAACCCCAGGCAGATTAAAAGCATGCATGAGTTCAGTAAAAAAGTTTTTTCAAACAGGAATTTGATTGAATTTAGCCTCTTGCAGTCCCCTGCAGAGCAGACTTAAACTGGGAAAGGGAGGAGCAATACAAGGTACGAATTCGGTGTGGTGCAGTGCTCATATGTGGACAAAAAACATGCTGATGAGTGAAGAGAGTGGCGGAGTGATAAGCTTAAAGGGGAAGTATAGCTAAAGCTTTACACACTGCAGGTGCTGATCACATGTGATGTCTGTGTGATGCGAGTTCAGCCATACAGTTGTATGGCTGAGCTTGTATTGGTTTCGCAGAAAAAAGGGTGCAGTGACCTTTTTTTTCCCCGCACTGGAATCAGATTGCATGGGTGTTCTCACCTATGCGATCTAATGCATGTGCGAGTTCACAGTTCACACTGCGATCTATGAACCGATCTGGGGGTGTCATTGACAATGTATTGACACCCACAGCAGTTCGCAGAAGGCAGTGTGAACTGACTGTGGGAGAGGTACGATGCCGAAACACGCACTGGAATCGCGCTGGCTCCCACATTGCACCTATGTGAACTCAGGCCGAAGGAGAAGTAAGGTCAAAGCTATTTTAATACTTCTCCTGTAGGTCAAAGGAGTGCAGTTGATTCTGAGCCTGCTGTTCGTGAACATCACTCACTTACAGTCTGCATTCACTAATATATCTGGACGATTAGCGCAGCCTTTCAGTGATTTGCGAGAACCTGAGCCACTCCCTTCCACCCATTCCACAGCCCAGTGCTCCAGTGAGCTCTGGAGGGGCAGGGCAGAGCATTGAGCCAGAGAATGACCGTTATGGCTCTCTGCTCAGAGTTTAAAAGAGAAGTATGGGGGTTTTATTTATTTATTTTTTTCAGATTTGTGCTTACCTGGGTGGATGCAGCATCACTGCGATGCTGCTTCTGTACACGGAGAACCTAGCCATCAAACACCGCTGATCGGTTCTCGCTGATCCTCGAGCGGAGAGCTGCTGGCTGTCAATCAGCAGCTCTCCTTTCTCTCTGCTCCTCCATGCTCACTGGAGAGCTGAGCTGTGGAGGGGCAGGGATCAGCTGTCTCAGTCTCTCAGCGGCTCGCTGAGTGGCCAAGACTGTTGTCGGTCCAGGCCGACTGTTGTCGACTCCTGGAATCGTGATGACAGGGTGCCTGTCCTGACTCCTGTGACGTCAGCAGAGAGTGGACTTTAGTCTGCTCTCTGCTGAAAACGGGTCACAGGAGTGCAAATAGATTTGCACTCCCGTGATCCTTAGCAGAAGTATGGCCAAACAAGCTCAGGCCATACTTCTCCTTTAAGTACAGTGCTGCATGACCATGCAATTGTCATTTAAAGTTAGACAGCACTGAAAATTGGCCAGGACGGGAAGGGGGTGAAAGTGCCCAGTAGGCAAGTGGTTAATTGTGTGCTTTTTCTCTGTCGCTGTCCAATCACAGGCTTTGGGAGGGACAAGATCTGGTTGTATTACTTAAATGCAGTAGAGAAAAAGTCAAGTCATCCCCAGGATGACTGCTGCTTGAAAGAGCTGTGTAAATTTCAGGAATGAATGGACAAGTACAAATCCTTTGGCAGGCAAAACGACTGTCTTGCATGTATTTCATCTGTGTATAGTTGTTTTCCTGGAGTCCAGATTTAATCCTGTGATGTAGGTGTATAGAGAAAGTAGGCCCTGTACTTGATGCCTGTTTAAAATATCAAAGGTTTCAGTGTATTCTGGCAGCGTCATGTGCAAGGTCTTCTCTGGTTCCATACGCCTCCATATCGCTATGCTTACCATGGCAATGCTTCTGTGATCAGTTCATCCAGGCTGCCCTTCTCAAGTCTTTCTACTTTCTAGTAATAGGGATTATGGAGGCCACATGTCCCCATCCCACAGTATAGTTTGAGGTATGAGTAACCTTTCAGCAGGCTCAGTCATTGTCATGTGGGAGCATCTCTGTGGATAGGCAAGTAATTTTTGATGAAATCACAATCTGCAAGGGCGATTCATGAAGGTGATGGGTATCGCTGTATGGGCATATCACTGCAAAAATAAAACTTATGACCTGCCAGCTGCAGTACTTGGCCTAATACCCTTTGTGTTTCACACAGGTTTACTGTGATGTTTGTAATTATAAAAAAAAACACCCAAAAACCCCAAATCCTTGCACTTACATAGGATAAAAGCACAGACCATAAAATAACACTTGCTCAAGAATATTTGCTGTGAAAATGTAATTGTCTTTTCAAAGGAGATAAAAGTAGAATACCATGCATTGCATCTCCGTGCAATCAACTGCTTAGATTAGTTGCTTGCTTTTCATGGTTATTAATCAGTGTGCTGAAAAGTTGAAATGCCACATTCGTGCTGTACGGACTGCAGTAATATGGTTTATATGTTAAAAAAAAAAATTGCTGAGTTATGCTAGCTTACAACACTGATGCACCTGTGTATGTTCCCTGGTTTTATGTACTGCAAGGCAACATTGTCTTCTTCTTCCAGACCACATACAATGAAACTCCAGACATAGAGCTCTAATTCACATTTGTTGGGGAAAAAAGTTAGCTCTGCTAATGTTTATGCCACGTCCGGACCAATTCTCTGTATTCTAAAATTCATACATTTCTTGTATCATTCAATACGGTGTCCTCCCCTTGTCCATTCCAAGAATGTCCTGTTGTTTGTGAACCATCCATTTGCTTATTTCTGCCAAGGCATCCTAGCCAGAACCCCCCCTGCCTAGCCAGCCGTTGGATAGTGAAGGAACCTCAGCTTAGCAGCCAAGTACTTGCCCAGCAAGTCATTGGATAGTGAAGGAACCTTTGCATAACAGCTAAGTACCTACCCAGCAAGTCATTGGATAGTGAAGGAACCTTTGCATAACAGCTAAGTACCTACCCAGCCTGTTATTGGATAGTGAAGGAACTCCACTGATACATTTGCTGTCCCCTGCTATCCATAAACAGCCTGTTTGGATGACAGTGTTGCCCCTGCCTCTCTCTTTTGAAGTGCTGCTGACCAGGTTGCTTTTTTTTCAATGACTACACGATATAGATCTATAGGCAGATATTAAAGACCACATTCAATCAAGTAAAAGTTTTTAAAAGGTAAAAGTAACTACTGAGCATACAATGTATTAAAGGTACTTGTAAATGAATGGTGAATTTTTTCATAGAGAATGTTTCTATATACAGTATACATTTCCCCCATTATATATGGATATGTATTGCAAGCCTGCTACCACTTCATGCAGCCTATTAGGGGCTCAGCTGAGTGTGTCTCCCTTCTTCAGACTCTTGCATTGATTAAAGACCTATTCAGTATTCTCCAGCAAGTGCGGCATATAAAAATTCCCTCAGATGGGAGGTGGGTTAATAGCTCTATTATAATATACTATCAACAAGCTATAAATTTCCATCCCCCATATGACTCCCGATAATGGAAAAATAAGATTCAGTGTGATTTGACAAGGAAGGTGAAGATGGAAAGGAAACGAGCGACAGGGACAAAATACTAATTGCAGTTTCTTATTGAGCCCAGTGGTACATTTGTTCATTAGGAGCATGCCAGTTGGCAGTTCAATTACTGAGCTCCCTAGTTGGAATACGGAGATATTGGCTGTGCTATGCACGCAGCAGGTGTGAGGCGTATAAGCATTCTTTATACCACTCTTTCCCTATTGTAGAGTCTCTCCAGCAGGGTATCTTCTGAAACTCTTCCAAGAAATGGTGATTAGATATGTCTTCTAATCTAGTACTATGACAAAATAGGGGCTTTTTATTCATGCTGCTTTACTGCATTTGGTTAAGTTATAAAAGCGGTGGATTCTGGTTTAATAACATGCTCAGTCTGTGTCCTTGTAGGCTCCTGCAATCACCATGAGATACCGTTTTTAGACAAAGCTTGGAGACGACAAACAAGCATTAGACCCAAGGTCCTAGTGGGCCTTCAAACCATGCTCCTGGCAATTCAGCTCAGCCATTCCCCTTTGGTGTTGCCACAGGGCATCTGCTTGCCTTGGAATTGTCTCTGCTTCTTTTGTTTCTAGCTGTCTTCTACTACTGTGCTCTTGATTTTTTTTTTTTCTTGCAGTTTTTTTAACAGAAGTTTACTATAACTGCAGTGATGAGAGAGGCCCATACATAGAAAGCTGGCAGTGGCTGTCAAGAACATGCCATTGCAGCTCAGTCCCCTTGCTTCCAGGCATCTTAGTCATGGTTGGAGAAACTCTATTCCCCTGACACTTTCCATGGTGTTAGTGTGCAGATAATATAGTTTTATATAGTACTCTGATATTAAACCATATTTTGAAGAGAACATACCACCCATCTTTTTTTCCAACTAATGCCTAGTACACCTGATCAGAAAATTGAACGAAAAATATTGATTTTGAATCGATCGTATGATAATCTGATCGTTGGTACACAGCTTTTGAGAGCCAATCACAACATTTTCTTGCAAAATTATCCGACGGGACACACATGAAAATTGTTCTTGTACAATACCAGTTTGTACGATTTCCATTTAATCAGTACAATATTAATCTGAAAAAATCAGAAGACCAAGACCACACATGCTCAGAAACCAAAGAATACATTATAATACAATACAACACATTACATCACTTCTGAAGTTGTAGTCTGTCATACTAGAATTTTTGTAACTTTAATAACCACCTCTTTTTCAATATTATTATTATAATTATTGTGATACAGGATTTATATAGTGCCAAAGGTTTACGCAGCACTTTACAATATAAAGGGAGACAATACAGTTACAATACGATAAAATACAAGAAGATTAAGAGGGCCCTGCTCAGAACAGCTTACAATCTAATAGGGTTGGGCAGGTGGTACAAAAGGTTGTAACTCTGAGGAATGAACTGAAGGAAGTGGTAGCAGATTAGTTTGAGGCTTGATAGGCTTCCCTGAAGAGATGAGTATTCAGGGATTGCCTGAGGGCAACTAGAGTAGGAGATAGCCAGCCAAGTTGAGGTAGGGAGAGGCTCTGGAG
Source organism: Glandirana rugosa (assembly GCA_018402905.1). Classification (NCBI taxonomy): domain Eukaryota; kingdom Metazoa; phylum Chordata; class Amphibia; order Anura; family Ranidae; genus Glandirana; species Glandirana rugosa. Next base: position 1,571,393 of record BLSH010042062.1, on the reverse strand, counting down.
AAATCCTAGAGAGAAGTAATGGGAGGAGGAGGCAAGTGAGCTTGAGAGTAGGAGGTCCTGAGAGGATTGGAGAGGGTGGTTTGGGTGATATTTGGAGGCAAGATTGGTGATGTAGCTTGGGACAGAGTTGTGAATGGCTTTGTATGTTGTGGTTAGTATTTTAAATTTAATTTGCTGGGCGATCGGCAGCCAGTGTAGTGATTGGCAGAGATGGGTGGCAGACACTGAGCTGTTGGTAAAGTGGATAAGTCTGGCAGCAGCATTCATGATAGACTGAAGAGGGAATAGCCTATGGAGAGGCAGGCCAAAGAGAAGGGAGTTGCAATAGTCAAGGCGAGTGATAACAAGGGAGTGAATGAGTAGCTTAGTGGTTTCATTTGTTAAAAAGGGGCGTATTTTGAAGATGTTTCAGAGGTGAAGTCTACAAGCTTTTGACAACGATTAGATTTGGGGCTGAAAGGACAGGTCAGAGTCTAGGATTACACCTAATACCCTGGCATGAGGGGAGGGAATGATGGTTACATTATTGACTAGGATGCAAAAATAACAGACGATCGTTCGTCCAATATTCTCAGTATGTGTACGAGACTTAAGTGAGCTTTCATTCGAGAGTCTCCACTAAGTTTATTTAATCATACACATTGATAATAGGGCCAGCCTGAAGAGATGCCAATTAACCGATCAGCGGTTTTTGCTTTGTGGAGGAAATCAAAGCAGTCGGGCACTCCATGCAAATAGTAATTCTCAAACCCTGGACCCCGGCAGTATTAACACTTTATTGCTGTTTTGACCATATACCAATACATAAAGCCTGTTTTGATCTTGTCCTCTTGTCCATCAGTTTGTGTCCTATTTCAGAGGTGCCTTAAAACAATAAAAAGAGATCCCTGTGTTAAAGTGATTGTAAAGTGTTATTTTTATAGAAAAAAATTAGAGAAACATGTTCTACTTACCTGTCGTGTGTAATGGTTTTGAACAGAGCTGCCTGGATCCTCCCATTCTCTTCTCCAGTCCCTCTTTGGCTCTCCTGGCCCCTCCCTCCTGTCAAGTGCCCCCAGAGCAAGCAACTTGCTATGGGGCAGCCGAGCCGCAGCTCCTTGTATCTATTCAGAAACAGAACCCTGGTTCGACCCGCCCTTTCTCTCCTGATTGGCTAACTGACTTTGACAGCAGCAGGAGCCAATGGTGCTGCTGCTGTTTCTCTGCCAATCAGGAGGGAGATTCGTGGGCGCCCAAGGCACTTGCCGACATCTCTGTATAGAGAGGGGGCTCAAGTAAGTATTAGGGGGTTCTGGGGCAGCTGCTGCACACAGAAGTCTTTTAATATTAAAGGGTTTGTAAACCCTCTGGGTTTTTCACCTTAATGCATTAAGGTGAAAAACCACCTGTGATGCAGCAGCCCCCCCAGAGCCCCCCCCCTTTACTTACCTGAACCCGGTCTTTCCAGCGCCGGGGATGAGCACACCAGCTCCAGCCAGTGTCTCGGGTCCTGATTGGATAGATAGCAGTGCAGCCATTGCTTCCCGCTGCTGTCAGTCAAATCCAATGAATCGGGGCGGGGCCGTGTTCTGCTGTCTGTGTCAATGGACGCAGCAGCAGGACACGGGAGTGCTCCCGCATGAATGACCTGAGGGAGAGCGGCTCTCCAATGGGTCACTTGAGAAGAGGAGGAGCCAGGAGCACCGCTGAGGGAGCCCAGAAAAGGAGGATCGGGGCCACTCTGTGCAAAAGCCTTGCACAGAGGAGGTAATTATGTCATGTTTAAAAAAGAGACTTTACAACCCCTTTAATGCATATAATGCATGAAGATAAAAACCTTTCTACCTTTACAACTCCTTTAAGTGTATGCCAAATTCGATGGCTCGTTAGGTCAATGGAGGATGCACTGAAACTTGTATTTTCTCTGAGGTACTGCAGCGCATAAAGTACAGCCTCACAACAGTACATTTTAATAGGCTGTTGTCTATCACTAAGCTGGTAGTTATCTAAAGATGTAAAGTAAAGGATTTTAAAGTGACCTTATCTTTGTCGATTCAGGACAAAGTAAAAGGGTCACTCAATTTCTTCCTTCTTCCCCAGCATTACATACTCAACTTTTCTCACTGCTATTTCAGCCGCTGGAACCCAAGTATAAAAGATGTCTGTAAGCTCCAAACTGTCAGAATGCACACACAGCTATGAAATCCTTCCCTTGTCCTTTGCTGTCCCATGGGAGAGGAAGAATGAGTTGCATGCTCACCTATACCTGCAAGTGCCGGGTGTTTCACTTTTTGTTCCCAGCACCCAAAAGTAATGATGGAGGAACAAAGAAAAGAAACGAAATAATGGTTACAAGATGGAAGTGATTGTTTCACTTTAAAATACTGCCAAAGCTAAAATGCAATGCAAAGTCTTCCTCTTTACTTGTACCTACAAGTAAGCCTATAATAAGCCTTACCTGTAGGTACTGTAAATATCTCCTAAACTTGCACTGTTCAGGAGATATGTACGATGTACACTGCTGCCGGTGGCTCTTGTGCCCATGCACAGGAGAGACGTCATCGCAGCTCTGGCCAACCATAGTGGCGGAGCCCGTGAACCCGGAAGTAACTCCGGGAAAGATGTCAGCCGTGTCTGCAGTGCGCGGACGGCACTGCAGGGCTTCGTTCTGAGGTAAGTATTTCAGAATGAGCTAGTAGCGATGCCTACTAGCTCATAATGCCTTTGTCTTGCAGTTTTTTTTGTTTTTTTTCCTAGGTTAACCACCTCTTTAACTGAACAAGAACTTGAGCCATATTCACAATTGGTCATGCACAGGTACAAATAGACACAAAGATCACTTTGAATACTTGAACTGATGGACTGAGTAACCATTGGGTTGAGGATAAAGAAATGTTATGCCATACAGAAAGGATTGACATTTGACCATGTACACTAGATGATTCACATACCTTAGAATGGTCAGCTTGATACGAATGGCTAAACTGATCAGACGGAAGAAACTGAGGTTTGTCTATTAAAGAACATTTTGAAAAAGGATGGTTTTAGCTTGTAAGGGTTTATTTTTTTTTTTTTTTTTTTCTGGTGATATACTGGTCTGCTTTGATTTTGCAGAAATCTATATCAAAGAAGCGATTACTGCAATATTATTTTTGCTCATCTTGTACTCTTTGTGCCGAATGCTTTCATATTGTCATTGTTGTCATATTTGCCACTCTGTTTGGAAGGATCACAGGTTAAGCGGTCAAGTAGGTATTACAGGAAATTGGACTAAGTGCCATTTTAAATCATTTGGCTCATTCCTCCTTTGACACTTGGATGAGTCATGTGACTTCCCGATCCCATGAGAGATCAGAATGGAAGACTTAGTTGTTGCTAGGATATTGGAATGCTCAGCATTCATTCTTCGGTTGGACTGGGATAGCATGTATTTTGTCAGATTGCTCTGTGGTTAGATGTCTTTTCTGCTCCTTAGTGACCATCTGATTCTCACTAAAGAGGCTGCTCTGCTGAACATTTGTTCTCATTTTAAACAGAATTTTAAGGCATTGCTCCACAAAGTGTGACATTTACACAGCGTTGGTGGTTTCATTAACAGCTCAGATGAAACTGCAGTGCAAATACTGTAAGCAGAACAATTAGTGGAGACAAAGGAAAAGGCACAGGAAATTTACCGACCTGTCAGAATATTTGCCATGCTAATACGCCTCTCCTGAGGTTTGCTGATGTGATTGTTCATGCGCCATATACAGTCAGATTATCAGACAATATGCGGTAAAAAAAAAAAATATTTGTATTGTCCAACAAATTGGTCCTGATTATGCCATACCCTGGACATTGCGTACTGGAATTTTGATTATTTAAAGGGCCCATGTTGTTTTTACCTGATGTAAGTTCTCTACTTTATTTTCAATAAACGTCCAAAAGATTTTACATCATGTGCAGTTAGTTTATACCCGCATGCACTATGGGAGCACTTTAAAGTCACAGTGAAGGGGACAGTGAAGAGTACCGATGGTCACTATCCTGTAAGAAGACAAGGACCCCCACGGACCTATCCATCCAGGACATCCTATTTGTACAGTGGGATCACTGTGACTGATGGGCCTGCTTTACTTATGATTACAGTAAGCGCATATTATAATAGCGGTGGTGGGAAGACTGTCGCAACAATCCTAGATCAGTATAGATCTTCTGAATTGATCATCACTTATATGCATGGACACTTTGTTTATAACTTTGGACTTTCTTACACTAGAAGCATTTTTTTGTTGGATGGTTAGCATAGGAGTCTGTACTAAAACTTTGATGCAGAGCCACATGCTATATTGAGTGTATTTTTGTTACGCTCTGGTCACTTTATATTTGATATATTGATATTCATCAGTCTAATTTTACGTAATTGGTCATTTTGCTTACATATTTTATAATAGAGAGATAACCCAATATTGCACTGTTCACAACCGTTTTACTGGTTAATGCATTTTAATCTGACTACTTATAGTTATATAGTTTATATTTCACTGGTCTCGCATTGTTTTTATGTGAGTTATATCGTACACCGAGACGTAGTT
>BLSH010042062.1:1535262-1548140 GCA_018402905.1 Glandirana rugosa | reverse complement strand
TTTTTTTTTTTTTTTTTTTTTTTTTTGAATCAAAACCATTTTATTTCCAACGGACAAGAATACAATAGGTACGTTAGTCATATCAGTGTATACAACATTGCAAAGTCAAATTTCCAGTAATACATGTTGACACGCATTGTATAAATACAATCAATGAGATACATATCGAGGATAGCGGCATATAAAACAAGAGAAATAAAACATAACATTGAATACATGCATTTTCCTTTCATCTTCCCCTGCGGCCAACTATGAAGAAGTTATAAGGTGGGTGAACCAGAAAGTCTACCTAAGTTTATAAGTGGGTAACTTTTCTCTCAACGTACAAATGTATCAAATGGTTGATGCCCTAAACTTGGGTAGCCATCTACGGTATTTCCCATAGGGCTGTGCTCTGCCATCTTAAAATACATCACCGTGGGGCTGGCTGGCTGGCTGTCCACCCCTGATGTTGTGCATCAGTGCATGCGTTGTAGAGTACCCATAGGCTTACTGAGATGCATGTTGTCAGTATCCCAGGAGGCTGTGGGATGTCATACGCTCCTGATGAAAAAATGGTAGTATGAGAAAATAAGCGTCTAATTGTGGAGTGGGCCGGGGGTAAATAAGTGAGAGGGAAGGTTGAATGTCTACTTCAAAGCAACCCAAAACAATATCCTTAAAAATAATCTATGCACTTAAAGGAGTTGTAAAGGCAGAATGTTTTTATCTTAATGCATTCTATGCATTAAGATAAAAAGCCTTCTGTGTGTAGCAGCCACCTTAATACTTGCCTGAGCCCCATCTCTATCCAGCGATGTCAACGAGTCCCTCGGCCGTCCACTCTCCCTCCTGATTGGCTGAGACACAGCAGCGCCGCCATTGGCTCCTGCTGCTGTCAATCAGACTCAGTTAGCCAATCAGGAGATGGGCAGGGCCGGGTCGCAGCTCAATGTCTGAATGGATACACGGAGCTGCAGCTCAGCTCAGGTTCCCCCATAGATAGCTGCTTGCTGTGGGGGCACTGGACAGGAGGGAGGGACAAGGGACCCTAGAAAAGGAGGATCCAGGCTGTTCTGTGCAAAACCAACTGCACAGAGCAGGTAAGTATGACATGGTTGTTATTTTAATAGAAAAAAAAAAGACTTTACAACCCTTTTAATAGCCCTGTAATCTAGTTTTTATTAAATTGTTTCTTACTGTGTTTTTCATCCTCCTTGCAACATCCTCTGTGAGCTCCCTCACCCCCTCACTCGTGTTTGTTTGGAATAAACAGTGCACATTCATTGTGGCCATGTGTACTACTCTACGTGCACCACAAATTCCATAGTCCTTCTTGGAAATGAGCAAGAGGAGGTGGCTATGTTCCAAAATACGGTGGGGTTGATTTACTAAACCTGGAGAGTGCAAAATCTGGTGCAGCTGTGCATGGTAGCCAATCAGCTTTCAACTTCAGCTTGTTCAGTTAGGCCCCTTTCACACTTGTGCAACGCGATTTTGCTGCAATTTGGGATCAGCACGGCTTTGGTTCGACTTTGTTGCAACGTTGGAACAATGAATACATATTGCAAAGTTGTACATAAATCGCATATGTTATTCAGGTGCGATTTGCATGCGACTTTGAGGGTTTAACATTGTCGTCTGTGGACTTCAAGTTGCATCAAAGTTGGACCAAAGTAATGCAGGGACTACTTTGAAGTCGGCACCATTTGAAGTCGTACAGATATGAATGGTACTCATTGGAAATCATGGGGAACGACTTGTCATGTGACTTTGCAGTCCCAAGTTGCAGGACAAATCGCATACGCGTGAAAGGGGCCTTAAGCTTTGACAAAAAAAAATGGAAGCCGATTGGTTTCCCTACGGAGTTTAGTCAGATTTTGCTCTTGCCCTTTCCAGTTTTCGTAAATCAACCCCAGTGGATCCATGGAGAACAAACGTAACCCCCCTCTAGCAGGAAGTCAGGTCACAGCAGCAAAAAAAGAAAACAAGAATTTGGAGGAGTCAGAGAGCAATAGAAGGTACTTGTACTTTTTTTTTTAAATTAAGAATACATACTTGTATTTTTTTTTTGTTTTTGTTTAAACCAGAGTTCAGCTGCACTTGAAAATAAACCTGACACAAACCTGTTTCATTGAAACCGGGTGTGTGATGAAAAAGTATAGGCAGAGGTTACCTTTGGAGAAACCACATGTCAAAGCAATCGGGAGATCCAGAGATATAGGCAGCTGAATTTATATGCAAATTTTTACTTTTCATGTGAATAACAAGCTTGCCTCTATTTGCAGTCTTTTTTTTTTCTACAAACAGACCTTGAGAGAAACCTTGTTGACTGTACCTTCTGCAGTTGCTGGTTGCCTGGCTGCCACACTGACCCCTATACTTCAAGGCTTTCTTTCACTGACCCAGAACAATCACACAGAGCAAGAATTTCGACTTTCCTGATCTAAATATTTGTCTTCAGTAAGTAATTATTGTATATCCAGTGAGTCAGCATAATAGTCGGACAGCCAGCATTTTCATAAGGAATAAATCAGTGGGAGCCCAAGTATAACTAACCCCAAGAACAAAAATGAAGTATTACAGCTTACCAGTCCTTGGATGTGGTGGCTGCATTTGTTTTCTTTTTTCTGGCTAAAAACATTTTTAGCAAGTTTACAAACTACCTGTTGATTTCAATAGAATGTATATGCTTTTGTCAATTACCGTGAGCTGATCTGGAAGCAAAAACCATGTTATCTGTCCTCTGTAAACTACTAATCTCCTCACCCATATAATATTTCCTTATAATGGAAATCAGGACAGGAAGATATGTCTGAAGACCAGCCCTGGTGACAGGCCTTCCTATATAGTGCAGAAGTGGGCTTAGCCACCTAGGAAAGGAAAAGAGCCTGAAAACACAAATGATGCCACCATATCTAAGCACTGGAAAGTTGCAATATATTAACCACTTGCCCAACCATAGGACGTCCATGGACATCCTCGGCTTGCAGTGTTTATATCGGGATGATGCATCATCCCAGTATGAAAATGTTCAGCCGGCAATTCCCTGTGCTGCAGAAGGTAGCTGAACAGCCACTCGATCACTTCTGCGGGTGGCCGAAGCCCCCCTGCTGCCACTACCTTTCCCATCGGATTGCAGGGCCCAGGAGCAATGTGACCGTCCGCGACGACTGCACAGCACGGAAAGAGAGGAACTGACATCAAGTCCGGTTCCGCCTCTTTGTTTACCTGGCTGTTAGCAGCCAGGAAAGCAACCAATCAGACCAATCTGTGTCTGGTCGGCTGCATTGGAGGTTAGAGGAGGCCTAATAGACCCCAGATCTCTCCATAAAGACAACCTGTCATGGCCTATGCTGTCACAAGGGATGTTATTCATCCATTGTGATAGCAATAAAGTTAATTTTAAAAAATGTGAACTTTACAATTCGTTACTCCGGCGTGCATATGTAAATGGTGATGGCACCACACGTGAGGTATTGTCACGAGCGTCAGAGTGAGAGCAATAATTCTTGCACTAGACCTACTGTGTATCTCTAAACGGGTAACCTGTAAAGACGTTTAAAGCATTGCCTATGGAAAATTTTAAGTACCGTAGTTTGCCGCCATTCCACGGGCAGACACAATTTTAAAGCGTGTCCTGTTAGGCATCTACTTGCTTGGCGTAACACCATCTTTTATATTTTCCAAAAAGTCCTACACATTTCTATCAGCATGTTTTCTTTATTGAATGGGCTTGATATAGGATTGTTTCGGTTGGTACATGTTTGCCAAACCCATTGGTCAAATTCTGGGTGGTATATTAGTATACTCCAATTGGCCATAAACCTTTTGGACTTGAACTGACTCAGTAGACGCAGGTTACTTAAAGCGGAGTTCCACACAGAATTTTTTTTTTTTTTTTTTGGCATCCACTCTTTTAATAGATGTAACCTTTTATTTCCATACTTTCAAACCCCCTAGTAATTACATGTGTTTTTTACTTTTTACTCACAATTTCGTTTCTCTCACTGCTGCACTTTTCCATTTTAGGTGAGGGCATCTGAAGCCCATCTGTAGTCTCCTGGCATTTCTTCCTGAAAGAAGTCCATGGTGGGTAACCATCATGCACTCCTCAATCTCAGTCCGCCTTAAATCGCGTCATTTCCTGTCTGGAAATAACACGATTTTACAGTACAGGGAAGCCCACTGACTCCTGGGAAATGATGAGTCACATCTCCCAGGAGGCCAGGGGAAGCAGAAAGTGAGGAGAAGAGCGTAGGACCTAAAAGGGGCAGATTACAAAGACCACCTAGCAACAAGCGACTTCAGGTGAGTATAAGAAAATGTTTCCTTCAAAGGTAAGTCTATATAGGCAAAGGACGTGAATGATGTAAAAAAAAAAATTCTGGATGGAACTCCGCTTTAATGAATGGTATTGGGAGATTTTACTAGCTGAACCTTTTCTTACCAGTATTCTTATTTTCTGAAAGGCCCTCTATCAGATGGACTTATAGAGTGTGATAGACTGGTTGCACTGTACAGAACTACATGACGCAATGCTACTATCACAGACTGTGGATAGTCCACCATGAGAAGCCTTCTGAATATGACCTCGCTGGATTTTTATAACCAAATTAAATGGACTTCCTGAATAGCATGTCTGCAGTGTTTCTTGAGTAGCATTAGCGGCTCGCTGATATTACTAGTTGTCTAAAATTGCTCTGTAAGAAGTACACAAGAATAATTATTACATATACATAATTAATGAAGAGTCCATAAAAGTGGGACTCCTGATAAACACATTTACTCTTTTCTGTATACTGATTTTTTTTTTTATGAAGTAATAGGATATACTCATAAACGTATAAATACTATAAATATATTGGATTGTTTTAACTCGTAATACATTTAGCATCACTGTGGGGGCTCCATTACTCTAAAGGTTAATTAGGACTTTGCCTCTACCGAAGGACAGAGAACAGGTCATGTATTGACCGTCTCTGCCGCATTTCCCACTGCACAGTGAGAATACCAATCACAATGGATTGATGGAACCAGCGCTCTGAAAGCAATTTCCATTTCAAATGGTCACAGGCTAATATTGTACAGACTGTTGTGTGGGAGATTGATGCAAGGACTCTGACTGGGCAGATAAGAGGCTGACTTCTGCATGCTTTAAAAGCATTGTCTGACTGCTAGCAGAATTAATGTTAAGTCAGGTGAGACCTTAGCAACCTTTGTCTTTTTAATGTTAATTTGCACTGTGTTCCATATTCAAGGCCCACAATGAACAGCCCAATATATATAAGCATTAAGGGAAAAAAAAACTTGTTTCCAATAATAGGGCAGTGTGTGGGCAAACTGCAATAATGAGCCCTTGAAATATAACAGAAAATGTGATCATTAAATGAACAGTCTGTTGGAATGAGAGCTGTGGCTTCACTAAATTCAACTTGAGATAACTGGGGGTTGGTGGTTTGCTCCCCAAAAAACGTCCAATCGTAAATCTTCTCAGCACACCTTAAAGTAGAACTATAGGTAAAACTTTTTTTTTTTTTTTTTTTGATAGAGCTTTTTCCCCATTTTGGGGATTTCCCTTTACTTCCTATCCCATAGCCAGTCAGGAAGTGCGTGAAAATCCCTGCAAATTAAGGGAATTCCCCTCTATTACTTTTGTGGGGACAACCCAAAATTTGGGATTTTCTTTCACTTTCAATAACAGTAAACAGGACAGATATAGGGGGTGGATCTCTTTAACCGGGGCACAGCAGCAAAAAAACTGGCAGGGGTTTAGCCTTTAGTTGTATTTTAAGTCCTTTGGCTGTGTTTTGTTATTGTGCACATTGAGGAAACCATGAAGGGGAGCAGAATTTGCATCCACGTGTTTCCTTCGTTTGAGTAATGACAGGGATGGATAGAAATGTTGGAGGGGGGAGGAGTACCAGCAGATTTTTAGTGCTGATTGATGCTGCTCAAACATTAGACATTAGGTGGCCTTGCATACACGTTTTTGCCAATGAAGGAGGGTGGTGAACCAATTTCCCCCAAGCAGGCTTTACGTGGGAAAACTACAAACATGGCATTCCTGATCCAACCATATAAAATGGCTGGATCAGGCAAACCTTCCCTCAAAGTGATTGATAGTAAACTATCACCTTGTAAAACAATCTATTTAGTTTAAAGTAGAAATAAAAGTTAAAACATCACATCCCCTCTGTTCTCAGCTGCATAAGAATAAGAGCTGTGAGAGGAGAAACAGCAGCACTGATTTTCCCAGTGAAAGGCTGTATGGGAAGGGGTGGGGGGGTCGTCAGGACAAGTCTGATCCTTGGAGGAGGGCAGGCTAAACTCCCAGCACAGCTAGAGAACTGACCACAGTGTGGTGTTCTGCTTGGTGTGGTCAGTTTTAATAGGAAAGCAGAGGAACTGGGAGGAACACCAGGGATTTCACACAAAGGAAGCAATACGAGAAGAGGATACTTTTTCATACAAGTACTTGGTACAGCAAGCACATAATAGGAAATGTTGGGTTTACACATTCTTTTATTCTGCAGGCATTTTTAGTAGCCACGGTATTTAGGAATCATCCTATGTATTATCTTTGAATTGAGAAATGCTAGTGGTAGTCTGGCAGGGTAATTATTTGTAAGTAAAGAATAGAAAACACTTGTGGTAGACTTTGATTTCTTTTTTCTGGCATGCTTAAAATCCTCCTGTTTACCAAAACGGTACTCCTAGACGAGAATTGCTTAAACTGGAGTTTATAAAGTGGTTAACCTGAAAAATCAAAAGTAAAATAAGCAGTTTACCCTATTACAGTAAAGCAGCAGAAGCCATCTGTCTTCGGTCTTGCCAAGAAAGGATCATCCAGCACTCTAAAATCCTCTATGCTTTCCAGCAGTGTTAAAAAGTGACACATTACAAAATTTTGTGTCGCCACACCCCGCTTCTGTGACTGACAGATCATGTAGTTCTCTCATGCACAGGCATGAGAGAAGGGGGGGGCATGTGTACAGCACTTCCTCACATATCACTCCCCCTACCTCCTGTGGCTCACCCAGGATTGGCTGCTCCGTGGCTAAGTATTAATGGACAGGAATTAATCAGGGTGTGCCTCCCTAGATCTCCGAAACGTTAGTATCTGTGCGGGGGGGGGGGGTGTCACACCGTCTCGCTGTCAGCCTGTAGCTTGCCGGGGGCAGAATGTAGAGATGGGGAGGAGAGTCCAGTTAGGTCCAGCATGCAGACATGCCCACTGATCAGCGATTTTCTAAGGGCTGGGACTGGCGCAGGGGATCAAAAATTTTAGGTATAAGTGCTGCGATTTGCTTTTAAACTGCAGAAACATTATTATGGTGCATGTCTTATGTTTCTTGCACTTGAGGTTTACAACCATTTTAAACTCATGGTTGCAGTTCAGGTCTGTATGTCAGCTACCCAAAACATTGCCGGTCTGTGAGCTGCCTATGCAACTTTGCCAGTATCTTTCTCTTGCTTGTAATTCAGACTTCATATCATCAAGGACATATTTGATTTATTATTAAGCCTTTGCTAATACATTTGAATATAAATCTGTTAATATGAAGAGAACTGGAACAGGTGCATCCAAGCTACTACCTCCTGTGCAATGCCTGGTGAGCCTCATGAACACCGCACTCAGCCTGTGAACTCTCTGTAAACTTTCATATAGTCCATGCAAAAATGGAGAAAGGCTGGTGACATGGAAGTCGGCTAAAACATCGTTTTATTATTGCATGTGAACAACAAGCATGAGCCATGATTAAGACCTGACGGCTGTTGATCGCATGCAATAACAAAACCAATGTTTTAGCCGACTTCCATGGCATGAGCCTTTCTCCTTTTTTAAATTTGTTAATATACCTGTATGCAGTATATTACTTAGCTAGCAGGCAATTGTGACAATATGCAGAGACAGTTGGATTGTATTTAGGCACCTTCAGCCCTCGACAGAATCCACAGCTAGATATTGGGAAAATGTCTGTTAGTCTGGCTTTTTTTTTTTTTTTTTGGATTACTGATATTCTGCCTTGAGTTTTGCTTCAAGAGTGCTGATAAAGTCATGACTTTACCCTTGCAATATGGGGGTGATTTTTCCTATGTATCCACAAAAATGGTGTGGTCTAAAAATGCAGACACTGATATTTAGTGAACGTAGTCCGCTTTAACTTTCCTGTTCATACATGTAAAAATTGTGCTTCCCACCCACCTTGTACATGTTGACCTTTCTGTCTCCTCTGAGCCTTTCTTACAATCAAGTTTACCTGCAAAAGCCCCAGTAAAGCATCCTGTGGGCCACAAATATAATATATACAAAAAGGCTCAATCTAGTTTTAAAAAAGGTTTGCTTTCAGTTACAGAACTGGCTGCCATTACAACATCATTATTGATGGATGCATAATCAGACTACCCTTTCTGGTATTCCATTAAGACACAAGCAGATGTTCTGGTTTGGAGGTTGTTTTATGCTGTCAAGTGGTTGTGGTTGTACTGCTTGATGCATTTTCCAAGAACTAGTGCATGCAGGACTTTGAAGCGTTTTTATGGTTTAAATATTCTTGGTTAAATGAAATTCTGATCCAAGTTATTCATTTTTTTAAAGTATTGAAATGTGATGCCTTCAGAAATGTTCATTCCTCTCCCTGGTTTGCAATTGAATTATTTTCCTTTAGTGCAGTTGGTTAGCCATTCTGTCTCCAGGAACTGAATTAGACTGGTTTTATCCAGGGAATGTCATGCCCAGCTTGATGAGCTCTCTTGGCATGATGACCTGCTTCTTCTGGATATGTTGTGTCTCATCTACTGGTGAAGAATGTATCAGAATCTGAACTCTGCATGCTAACACATGTAGGGAACAAAGTTCAGGGATAGAAAAAAAAATTGTAATGCTTGCTGACTTATTGGCATACCTATGAGAATTCAAAATATAGGTGGATTTGGCAATCCTTCAGTTGTGCGAATCCCAAGTGAACTTTGAAACTTAGAATGTGGAACTCTGCTAAAGCTGGTATCTTCCAGCAACTGTCAACCTTATTCTTGTCATTTTAGTGCTTGAAGACTTCAGTAACTTAATTTGATACTTCTTGTATGTTTGTGATTGTGGGCATTAATATATCCTTTGGCAGACATAAAATATAGATGGCCGTGTGCAAAAAGAGAAAATCATTTACTGTTTAGATGGCCCAATATTGAAAATGCATGCTCTGTTACCGTGCCCATACTTGGTTTAAGTAAGTCTGCAAGAACTTTGTAGGTATGTTGTGCAGGAAAGCACAGCAGCTTATTTTTTCTGTTTACTATCTTCATTTACTTACTCATCTTCCCCAGCTCCCTCACTCCAGGTCACTAGTAGCGTACCAACTTATTCAGGACTAACTTATACAAAACAGTTGCCAATAAAAGGGGTCAGGCTGCTCTCCCTGTGATCTTAAGGGGACGAAAGGACCCCTCAGACAAGTATGATTTATGCCACCTATTTGGTTTCTTCTCTTCCCCCTCAATGGGCCTACTTATCCCCCCTATGCAACGTGTGCTTATTTTAGCTCCTTGCTTGATTTGAAGTTGAAAGTGAACGCCTTTCCCAATAGATGGAGTTTATGTAGATATTGTATACATACTTTTGCTTAATTCTTTCCTTCAGCACTATCTTGCTTCTGGTCTTCCTAGACCACAAGGTCTATTTAGGCAGCCTTATTCTACATACAGAAACAAACACAGGAATGGCAGGGTGTGAAGTAATGATATCAGTGTTTGTGTAAGAGAATATGATTATAGTGGAGAACATGGAGCCATTGGATGAACATAAAATGGAGAAAGTTTAGCAGCAGAGGCTGAGGACAAACCAAAACTGAATATTGATTGCCAAGTTCTTATTAAAGAGGTTAAATACTTGAGCAACCTTGTCCTTTTACAGTGTGAGACAGCTCAATTATGAATAAAATAATGAAGTAGGCTTTCTACAGCTTCTTGACTTTGGCCCAGTTTTTCATCCATTCAATAGTGCTTTGTGGTTGTGAGGCAGCCACCAAATTAGTGTAGGTACAAGTTATCACTAGACAACTCTTCTGTTCCTTGAGCCTGCTCACCTAATTACACCACCAGTGTTATCCAGCAATCAAGTGCAGAAAGGAGTAAAATATGGCTCTAATAATGAAACTTTGACAAGACAGTATAACCATACAGTTTATAGAGAGAATGGACTAAAGCAATCAAAAAAGCCCCCTCATTCTAATCAGCTTATAACACATTACATTATTCATAAAACAGAGGATATTCACATGTCTCATTCCATCATTGTCCAAAAAAAGGAATAATCCTCATTTTATGGCTTGTGGGTGGGGTAATTGGCCAGATGCTTGTAAAAAGACTTTGTAATATACCTGTGATGATAGAAGAACAAATGGTGCCAAGATACATTTTGTTAGTGATTGCTTTGCCAGATTGAACTTTATTCATAAATCTTCTTAGACAGTGCTTAGCTTAGACAGTTCTTAGGGGGCAGTTCTTTGTTTTAGTCGTCTGTGCTTTTTCTGTGTATTTTCATCTCCACTTCACTGTGTTTGTAAAATAAACCCATACTCCACAGGGAAAGAAGCTATTTTGTAAGCAAAAGCAATTTGCAACCTAACAATTTACTAGGAGTCAATGACCCATATGTCACTAGGTCCAACAAAATTGGCAGGTCGTGTTTTCGAGAATATTAGTTTAGTCCGTAAAATGTGCACTTCTGTTGTACGTAGCCAAAGGTAATTCTTTTGTCTAACATATTATTTACAGTTGGAAATGTTTTTTTTTGTTCAAAATTACAGTCCATTTGCTTTACATTTTCCCTCGAATGTACAGTATTCTGCTTAGGCATGTGAGGTTGATATCGGCATAGGCATGTAGAATCGCTGCCATTTTTGAGTTCTTATGGTATATTGTATTGGGAATCAGGCTTTGGCCTAGTTATGAAAATACGTTATTGGACATAATGAGGTTGATTCTCTAAGGCTGGGATCACACTTATGCAAATTGGATACAGGTTTCCCCGAATCCAATTCACATGACAGGAGACTGTGACCATCTTTCAATGGAGCTGGTTCACACACCTCCAGGGTGGCCGCAGTCTGCACAGGAAAATGGGCCTGTGCGTCTTTGGCTCCGCATTCAGGCAAAAATTCAGACCTGATTCGCCCCTGAAACGGAGAACAGGGACGCACCGGACCCCGAGCTGTGGCTGCAGCTAGTGTGACCCCGTCCTAAAGTCAAATATAATGCGCACTGCAAGTACAGTTCCAGGGCTTAGTAAATGAGTGTTTTTTTGTTTTGCACTTATCACCGTGATTAATGCTGAACATAGTTCATGTGAATGTAGCCTTATGTTCCTACCTCATATGCAAACCCGTAAAAGGGCCAATATAAACATAAGTCAGTTTAAGGGTGGATTTTCATATTTTTGGAGTTCAGTTTTAAAGCAATTGTGTAATTTAATAACCTTCATTTCTATATTACCATATGCTTGTCTGATATTAAAAATACAATTTCCAACAGCTATTATTGTAGTGTAGTACTTTAAGAGCAGATAAAATAAAATGAAGGTGCTTTTTGGTAGGTGATGTGATTACATTTTATGTTTGGTGCTAGTTCTCCCCTCCAATAGTAAAATATTCCATTATTTCATAATGATCTTTGCAGTCAAGGCAAGGGAGAGTAAATGTTTTCAGAATAACCAAGTGGAAGCACACAGCAGTAAAAACACAGGACAAATGGAACAGTCGAGTCTTCAGTGAGCCGCTCAATTCATTGTGTCTGGCACGCTGGAGATTTTTCTTCTCTGTATCCAGGTGACCATGAAATGAAGCAGTGACACTGAAAATTGTGTTATGTCTGTATTGAAGGATTATGGTGACTCACCCTGCATGATGAGCCTTGCTGGGCGAACATTTTATAAAGGAGCAAAGGATAACCCTTTTTATGAATCATACTTCTCATTACCCACAAACTTGTCTTTAACTCTTTGATATTCACTTCATTTGTTACTTCGTTTACTTTCCCAAGAAAAAAGAAAAAATGATGTACGTTGATTTATACCCCTCTTAGATCTGGGAATAACCGGCTCTACTCATCAATGCCATCTTGTCAAACAATAGGAAGCTAGGGGGTGAGGAGTACTGGATCTCTCAAATGAAAAAGAAATTCTAGATTGGTGGTTTGCCCGGTATTTGATTTTTTTTTTTTTTTGTAGGCAGCTATTACAAAACGGGGCTTATAGATGACCTTTTTGTGTTTGTAATATTTTTTCATTTATTATGATCACATTTAAAAAAAAAAAAAAAAAAAAAAAAAGAAGAAAACAAAGAGAGCGCATTTTAGGGCTTCCAATAGCCCACTTCATCAAGGCCTGACAAATGTAGAATGCTGGTAAAAGCTTGCCTGGTGCCTGTAGAACACTATCTATGTGTGGAATGCTTGCCATGATCTCGATTTAGGTTTCACAAATTTGGCCATGTATAACAAAGGTAAAGTCTATTTTTTACGCTCTTTAGGAGAAGAAGAATGCCTGGACCCATCTGTGCTAATTACTCCGATGTTGTATAGCTGCATTGTGAGATCTAAGACAAGGCTATCTCTGACTATTACTTTAATAAAGCTAGCCATAGATGATACGAACCATGTATGAGCAGGCAGAGGATTTCTCGCATTTTTTATCTGAAATGGAAACAATATGTACCGGTTTAAACACTTTGGATTTAGCTCTAGTACCGTTCGTAAGGTGTGTATCTATCACAAGATGTCCGTGGTCCGTTCGAAAATGGTCGTAAGATGTAAACAGTCCGGAACTACTTCACCCGATAACCTTCGGGATTTTACGCGAGAGAAACAAAAGAAGAAAAAAAAAAAAAAAAAAAAAAAAATTT
>BLSH010042062.1:1520019-1535252 GCA_018402905.1 Glandirana rugosa | reverse complement strand
AAGAGCAGATAAAATAAAATGAAGGTGCTTTTTGGTAGGTGATGTGATTACATTTTATGTTTGGTGCTAGTTCTCCCCTCCAATAGTAAAATATTCCATTATTTCATAATGATCTTTGCAGTCAAGGCAAGGGAGAGTAAATGTTTTCAGAATAACCAAGTGGAAGCACACAGCAGTAAAAACACAGGACAAATGGAACAGTCGAGTCTTCAGTGAGCCGCTCAATTCATTGTGTCTGGCACGCTGGAGATTTTTCTTCTCTGTATCCAGGTGACCATGAAATGAAGCAGTGACACTGAAAATTGTGTTATGTCTGTATTGAAGGATTATGGTGACTCACCCTGCATGATGAGCCTTGCTGGGCGAACATTTTATAAAGGAGCAAAGGATAACCCTTTTTATGAATCATACTTCTCATTACCCACAAACTTGTCTTTAACTCTTTGATATTCACTTCACTTGTTACTTCGTTTACTTTCCCAAGAAAAAAGAAAAAAATTATGTACGTTGATTTATACCCCTCTTAGATCTGGGAATAATCGGCTCTACTCATCAATGCCATCTTGTCAAACAATAGGAAGCTAGGGGGTGAGGAGTACTGGATCTCTCAAATGAAAAAGAAATTCTAGATTGGTGGTTTGGCCGGTATTTGATTTTTTATTTTTTTTTGTAGGCAGCTATTACAAAACGGGGGTTGTGGATGGCCTTTTTGTGTTTGTAATATTTTTTCATTTATTATGATCACATTTAAAAAAAAAAAAAAAAAAGAAAACAAAGAGAGCGCATTTTAGGGCTTCCAATAGCCCACTTCATCAAGGCCTGACAAATGTAGAGTGCTGGTAAAAGCTTGCCTGGTGCCTGTAGAACACTATCTATGTGTGGAATGCTTGCCGTGATCTCGATTTAGGTTTCACAAATTTGGCCATGTATAACAAAGGTAAAGTCTATTTTTTACGCTCTTTAGGAGAAGAAGAATGCCTGGACCCATCTGTGCTAATTACTCCGATGTTGTATAGCTGCATTGTGAGATCTAAGACAAGGCTATCTCTGACTATTACTTTAATAAAGCTAGCCATAGATGATACGAACCATGTATGAGCAGGCTGACTGTACCCTAATTGATTGATCAATCAACTTGATTTCCATGCGATTATTGCTAGCCCCTCCCCTCCCAGGAGATTGCAATGGCTCCAGAAGAGATCCCCCCCATCAACATTAACTGGGTTGATGGAGGAACCGAGCGATTTTCTTTCTGTGGTCAATGGCAGGCTTAAAATTTGAAGTGAGATTTAGTGATGTCACTGCTGTGTTGCTCACCATTGTCCGAATTGGAAGCTCTGACATGAGGAAGCAAGCCCCTGCCTCCACAGAGAGACCATGCATAACAAGGCATGGCGTAATGTGGGAAAGATCAGCTGCAGGGAGACCACAGGCAATACTAATGACCAGTCCTTTGCCACTCTCAAACAGGAAACTGCAAATAAAAAATTAATTTAGAGAAGGCTGAAAACAACACAGTACTTTTTGGAGTTAAGAATACATACTTCAATTTACAGTGTTACTAAACTCACAACAGTAAAATCAGTCTGTATATGCTGCATATCATGCTTGTTATACTCACTGTGGAACTTAAGGGGTTAATCCTCTGCATTGTGTAAAAAGGCTGTTTAATCCTGTATTCACAGATCCTTTCCTCCTGCACTGTCTATCTGGGGAAAAGCCAGCTAACATAGGCAGGGTAGCCAAGCTGCACATGCTCAGTAATGTCTTTTATGCTGGAGAGAACATTTACTTTTTCTCAGAGCAAGCCAGGTCACATGATATTGATATCACACATGTGGGCGTGTACACAGGCTGTAGTGGAAATCTCCTCCTACCTGAACTCTCAGCACTGGAGAAACGGTGCAGTATATCATGTAAATATGGTATACAGATCTTCCAAAAAGGTATAGTGACAGTATTTTAATGTAAAAAGATGATTTATAAACTGTGGGTAGTGTGGGAGGGCAGATTAACTATTTTCATATTACTGGGTTTAGTAACACTTTCATCTTAGTTTTTTTTTTTTTTTTTTTTTTAAGCAGTTTAGTGTCCCTTTTAAACACATTCATGCAATGGCATATAAATGCACAACAATGCTATTAGAAGCAGCATAAAAATTCTATCATGATTTTACTAGCTGGGGAAAACAATTGAGTAAGGCAGGATATTATTTGTACTTCAGCTGGAAAATAGATATTCACCAAGGAAGGACCACTCTCGAACACTTTGGTTTTCTTCAATGGATCCAAAATGACCAAAAACGCTGGTGAGCAACGTTTATGAGCGTTTTTAATCTGCCAGCATTTTTTGTGGTCAGAACGACGACTCTTGAACGCCAATTCAGGGCGTTCAGATAACAGCCCATAAACGCCACTGCTGTTAAAGGACAATAAACATCCATGTATGCATGGACATATAGGATAACATAAAAGGGGCGTTTATGGGCTGTTAAACCGCTCAAACTACCATAAACTGTTGTTTATCAGCTTCAGTGTGCATGGAGCCTAATGGCCGTACACATGTTCGTAAAAAAAATCGGACGAAAAATCCAGTTTTCGAAGAGATCGTACGATCGGATCGTTGGTCCAGAGTTTTCGAGAGCCGATTGACAGTTCATCCGATATTATTAGATCGGACAAACACTAAAAATTTTCTTGTATGATACCAGATGTTCGTTTAATCAAGTCAGTTGTCATCCAATAATACAATACAATACAAATGCACTACAATACATGACATCACTTCAGATTTTTTATTCTGTCATACAAGAATTTTTGTAACTTTAGTACACTTCCAATTTGATCTGAGATTAGCATGCAAAAAAAAACCAGACGATCTGTTGTCTGATTTTCGTAACGTGTACCGGGCATAACTGTACTGAATATCAGTGCAGTTTGTACCTCCTCGTACAAGTCAGTGGTTTAAGTTAACCAAACAGAGAAGAAAACGTTATATTTGCTTGGGCAGAGGTAGCACGATTTTTACATTTGGTGTCAAGCTAGTAAACAACCAGTTGGTTTCACGCTGAGGCACTATCAATCCTTGTCCAAACAAGTCCTGAATTCCTTGACCTCATTTGCGTTTGGGAAATGACCTTTATGACTCTTTTATCACATGCTCACTTGCTTTGCTCCAGCCCTCCTCCCTTATCTGGGGCACCAGCTATTATCCCTAGTATCTTCTTATCCTTATAGGCTGCTTTGTTTTTGAAAGACTTGATTATAGTTGGCCAGGCCTGTCAAATGACACTGGCTAAAGGCTTTGTTGTCTTATGCCATTATCCCCAGCTTTCTCTGAGGAACTCGTTTACCAAAATATTGAGGCAATAAACATATCCTTGCCACACCCCAATGTATATGTCAAAGACAAAGCACTAAAGGTAAGCTATAAGCAAAAATAAAAAAAATACAAGCATACTGATGCTTGATTATATATGGCTGTTGGCAGTTTGAAAACTGCAGTGATGGAGTGTTTTTTGGTCCTACACCAGGTACAGTTTGCATATTCCAGGTGCATTTTGCATTTTTTAATGCACATTTTTGATCCATTGAAGTCTATGGAACCAAAAACCAGAACAAAATTCCTGGCCCTTGCCATAAAATGCAGATGTGAACTACATCCATAGGAAACCATGTTAAATGGACTGTAGTGTGTTTCTGCAAAACTGAAAACGCACTAAAAAAATGCATAGGTGTGAACCAGGCCTTATACTGGATTTTGGCCCAACAAAGGTACATGGAGAATTTGCCAACATTTAGGAAAATTGAGGGCTGAAGGTTCCAAATGTCATCTGGACTGGGATATTTAAGTCGGTGAACCAGAGACCAGAGAGATGAGTATAAGTTACACAATCCAGTATTTGCCCTCTTGCAGTCTTCATTCCTGGGATAACCTTCAGCCAACATAGCATGGATTTGCCACAATAAAAAGGACTCACAAACACTGGAGGAAGATATTTACAGTTGTTGACCAGAACATCCTACCAGATTCCAGACATAATTTTTTTAGTGCAAATGAAACAGAAAAATCAGAGATCTGAGTGGTTGCAATAGACAATACGATTACCGTATGTCTCTTTCCTTGGTTTTAAAGTCATCCCTCTCTTGCTTCTCCTAACACTTTTGTTAAGGCTTTTCAAGCTTGGCAGTGATACACTGATGACTACATTATTTTACCACAACAGCCCATTATGATTTAACTTTCATTCCTTGGCTGCCTTTTTTCCAGTGCTGGTTTGAGTCTGGTTAGTTGCTTTGAACCATTCTAGACTGTGCTTGATAAGTAAAGCCCAGTGTTTCAAGTCACTGATAATTCTAGGGTAGTGCTGGTATATTGTCATGTTCTTTATTTTAACTTGAGGTTGAACAGGGTCATTATTTCCTATTCTTCTTTTTTTTTTTTTTGCACTGGTAGGAAGATAGTTGTTAATTTTGCCTATTTTTCTTCCTGAGGGCGTTTCCTGGCCAATACTTTGTTCTTTAAAATCATTATCTTTGGTAGCATTTAGGAATTTCCTGCCCGTTTCACATATCCGTTAGATATTCTTAATGACAATGGATAATCTGAATATTACTTTCCCTTTGGCGACCTTTCCGCTCATGTTATGTTCTGGATTATCTCAACAATTGTTCAGTGACATGAACATGAAGCCTTATGGCAATTCAGACATGTATAGAGAGACAATGCCACTCAATGGGCCTTATTATTTAAACTGAAAGAAATGTCTGTTTAGGGAATCTCAAGCCAATGATTAAGGCCAGCATTAGACCTTTCTGAGCTATAACTCTTTTATTTGTTTGCTCACTTACATAGTGTATACTTTGTATGTCATACCTGTTCTTGTGTTGGTTTTCTTTGAGTGTTTCATTTTTTTTTCCACATCCAGAAACATTGCAGAAGGGTAAAATGAGGAGGATGTTAGTCAAGATGGCAGGTTATTAAGTATAACGGAGGTTGCCCTTGTCCAGCTCCCAGAAGGTGTGTCCCCTGGCAATATGCCACAGATTTAAATTATGAACAAATTAAAGGGAAAAAATGATGCAGTAGATCTCTGCAATACATGCACATTCCCCTTGTTTCACCTGTTTAAAAACTCTGCAGGCACAGAAAAATATCTGTTGATACTGCCAGAAATACAGTGAGGTCCTAACTTATTTTATTAGTGCTCATTTGCATGGGCGCTCAGCCCCGTGTACTGCGAAGAGTTATTTTATGGACTCATCCACACAGCTGAATTGGACAGGTGCAGGGTCCTGGGGTCGGTGCATTTGTCCCTGCTTTCCTGTCACTCAGCTGTGTGAGTATATACTCATCCATACTCAGTCTGGACCCACCCACACAGCTTTTGACAGGTAAGCAAGGACAGGTATATGCTATACAAGCAAGGGTCTGGTATGGATTTTAAGGGGAATCCCCATGCCAAAAAATCCATACCAGTCCCTTATTCAAGCACGCAGTCTGGCAGGTCAGGAATGGGGGGACGAGCGAGCGCCCCTCCCCCCCCTGGACTATACCAGGCCACATGCCCTTAATATGGGGGGGTGGGTGCTTTGGGGCAGGGGGGCTCTGCGCCCCCCCACACCAAAGCACCTAGTCCCCATGTTGATGAGGAAAACGGCCTCTTCCCGACAACCCTGGCCGGTTGTTGTCGGGGTCTGCGGGCGGGGGGCTTATCAGAATCTGGTGTTGACTTCATAAGGGGGATGGATGATGTCAGCGGTTGGCCCCGCCCCATGCCCATATAAGTCAGCGCAGAGCCAGCATTAGTCCGGGATATTGCGTTGTGTCAACATCAGGAGAAGACCAGAAGACCCAAGACCCGGCAAAAGAGCAGAAGAAAGAAGACGCTGGAGGAGGTAGAAGACCCGGTGCTGATTTAATAAAATACTTTAAAAACCTGTGCAGTGTGTGTTTTTTTTTTTTTTAAGGTGAATGGGTACCCCATACTCATTTACGTAGGGTGGGGGGCCGGGATCTGGGGCCCCCATTGTTAAAGGGGGCTTCCAGATTTTGATAAGCCCCTGCCCACAGACCCTGAAAACCACTGGCCAGGAAGAGGCCCTTGTCCTCAACATTTGGACAGGGTGCTTTGGGGTGGGGGGTGCAGGGTCCCCTCTGCCCCAAAGCACCCACCCCCACCCATGTTGAGGGCAAGCAGCCTGGTATGGTCCCGGGGGGGCGCTCGCTCGTTCGTCCCCCCCCTTTCCTGACCTGCCGGGCTGCGTGCTTGAATAAGGGTCTAGTATGGATTTTGGGGGGACCCCACACCGTTTTTTTTTTTTTTTTTTTTTTTTTTGGCGTGGGGGGTTACCCTTAAAATCCATACCAGACTGAAGGGTCTGGTACCTCTTTGGGGGGGGGGGAACCTCACGCAAAAATGTTCTTTTTCCATTTTTGTGGGGGTTCCCCTTCAAAATCCTCAGCACACAAGTGGCACCGCAAGTTGGATCATCATAGGGAACCATTGATTTTGAATAGAGACCGAAATATGTGGTTTGAAGCTAGCATGGAAAAACACTCATTGACGCCAATGCAAAATGGTTATAAAGTCACATTTTTAACGCGCCTTTTTTCCTGGCGTCGGTACTAGCTTTACAGCTCATGTTTCATAACGCCTGTGTGTATGTAGCCTTATTCATCAAAATTAATTCTTACACTTCCACTACTTAAAGGCCATGTAATCTGTTTTTCACGAAATTGTTTCTTGCTGTTTTTTTGCCTCTTTACAATGTTCTCCATTAGCTCCTGGACCTCCCTTTTTTCTCACCTCAGTTTGTTTGGAACAGGCAGTGCATGTTAGTTAAGGTCATGTGCACTGCTGTATGCATGCTGCGCATCCCATAGTCCAAAGTCCATCTCAGTAGCAAGCAAGCAAGAGAGGTGCGCTACGTTCCTACATACAGCGGGACCATGGAGAGTGAACATGGCCATCCTCTAACACGAAGTCACAGCAGCAAAAAGAAGCCATTTGAAGGAAACTGAAAGCAATAGAGGGTACTTTTTATAGTTAGGAATACATGTTCACATTGCTGCAAAATACAATGTCACTATACCGTATAAATGAAATAATCATTTTAGATATTTTTTCAGTGTAGAGCCATGTTTGACACTAGAAGGATGCTTATGTTTACCATTATAGTAGCTATTAAGTCCATGGTTCTGACTTTTATTTATTACTCACATAAGTCATTGTGGGAATAATTGCAGAATAAAAAGGGTTATGTACCATGTAATCCCTGAAGTGGAACATACAAGCAATTCTTTATGTAAAAGTAGGCTTGAGTAAGAGGCAGCTTAGGAGTGAGCAACTGGTTTTCTTTTTTACTTTTTAAGGCAACATGTCTGGGATGTAAGTGGAAGTGGTTCTCATTACAGACAATCCTATTTCTTTTTAGTAAAACAAAATCTAACCACGCTAAAATTTAATAGTAAACATGCACAACTTTCAGAAAGAAATGCTATGTGCATTTCCATGAAATGAAGCAAAAAAAAAAAAATTCTGTCGTTTGTTAAATTTTCAGACATCTGTTCCCATAGAGAACTGTAGTCAAGCAGTGAGATACATATTGGCTTATATGGCCATTCTTTAAATTCTACACCTGTGTGTCATGAGCTGCATCCCCAAAGCCTAGCTAAAAAAAGAAAAAAACTCCTTTTGTAAGTAATCAGCCCCATCCTGCCTAAAGGCTGGGATGCAACATACATTGAGCTCTCACCCCCAGCGTCACTGGAGTGAACACTTTCCTCATTTAATACCTGTGTATGCGCAGTGTGCCCCCCCTGTAAAAGCCTCTGAGGAGATTCATACACCTCTGGCAGACGGTAGGGTTGTTTCCCCTGCTCTTTTTTTATTTTTACATTTCTTGTGAAGCAGGAAAGTTTGCTCATAGGCCTGCACCTGTATACACAGATGCTAATCATTTCTCTGTTCTTTCCTCCTATCAGCGAGCTCTCTCTGATATACACAGCACTATACACTGCCCTGGAGCCTATTTGACTCTCAGTACTGTTCCTTCCTCTCCCTGTCTGAGTTCTGCTGTGCAGGGCATTGTGGGGCTGATAGACAGTTACTATTTATTACATATATAAGCATGTTTAATAAGTGCAAATCTTCATTAAATGGCTCTATATCTGTGATAGCTCATGTTTCCGTTTTCAAATGTACAATAAAATATAAAAAGGGAACATCAAAACGAATATCTGCTCCAGTTTTTAGATGACTAAATAAAAGATACTAGCAAAGACCTGGTAGCAGTTGCTTTTACTGTATACTGACATTGGTGGCTGAAAGTAGTGGGGTGCTTTTTTTCTTGGAGATCTAACCTTTCATGCAGAAGGGGATTTGTGGTTTAGGGATGTAGGCTGTACAGGAAAAATATTTCAGACCAGTTGGGACGGAGGAGGAGTAGTATAAAGAATTGCAGCCTGGGGGCGGAAATGAGTAATATTTGTGTCCCTATGAGATCTAAAGTAGAAGATGACTAAATTAAGGTAATATCTACATTCAACATTGTTATTAGTTCCTTTATTGTGCCTGAGATTTATTTAAAGGGAATTGAGTGTTTTTGCTTGTATAAATATGAATCATTTAATTTGTAGTATTCAATATCAAGCTAAAGCTATATGAAGTAGTTAACCATATTTCCGCTTTCTATAGTACAATGGTCTCCAAACTGCAGCCCTTTGCCTGCCCTTGGGGCACTATTCTTTCCATTGATACAAGGCACAATTCCTCCTACTGATGCCAAAAGTGGGACATTATTCCTTCCACTGACACTAAAAGTGGGACATTATTCCTTCCACTGACGCCAACAGTGGGACATTATTCCTTCCACTGACGCCAACAGTGGGACATTATTCCTTCCACTGACGCCAACAGTGGGACATTATTCCTTCCACTGACGCCAACAGTGGGACATTATTCCTTCCACTGACGCCAACCGTGGGACATTATTCCTTCCACTGACGCCAACCGTGGGACATTATTTCTTCCACTGACGCCAACCGTGGGACATTATCCCTTCCACTGGCGCCAACCGTGGGACATTATCCCTTCCACTGACGCCAACCGTGGGACATTATCCCTTCCACTGACGCCAACCGTGGGACATTATTCCTTCCACTGACGCCAACCGTGGGCCATTATTCCTCACTGACGCCAACCGTGGGGCATTATTCCTCTCGCAGCCGACAACCTCATGGAGTTATTCTTCTCACTGATGCCAACCGCGGGATGTTCTTCCTCTCACTGACGTGAATTTCAGCATTGTATGATTTTGGGAGACTGATCATTCAGGTCCCAGTACATCTGTCTGTTTGGTGTGTTGTATTGAGGCAGCCATTTGAGTAGGCTACCAATGCATCAGAATAGACAAAAAAATGCACCCTCGCTTTTTTTTTTTTTTTTTTTTTCCAAGCACAGTTCTCCAGAAAGCATGACCTGCATTACCATGTATTGCACTGCAGTGCAGGTACATTTCCTAAGTGTGCCGCGGTATCCTTAAAAATGAATGCATAGCAATGCTAATATATATATATATATATATATATATATATATATATATATATATATATATATAGTGATGCAGCACATAGGTTACACCACAAAAAATCTTGTATCGCCCAGTAGCACTAGCCTCAAACAATTGAGCTTCTCAGCTGTTAATAAAGGATTACACCACCAAACAGTGATCAGTGTGATTAGGCGAGCTTAATGTCTGTCTTCTACCTGCACCCACTCTTTGTTGCCCATACCTTCCTCTGTCAGAGAAATGGACAGTGAAGACACCAGGGGCAGGGGGGTACATTCACACACATAGACTTTTCAAAAAATAACCTGCAACAGTCCTGTTTGGAGGTTAGGACAGGCATTCTGTAAGAAATTCTAGTACTGATGACCTTATTGCTGCTTTGTATGCAATGCTAGCCAGGCACAGGATAATGCAGTCTGTCTGCTGTACTGCCCTGCTCTTTAGATTCTGGCAGAGCTATAGTCGTGAATCAGATTTAATGGTACAGAGAGAATACTGCATGCTGAGTGGAACTGGGATCTGTGTCTACTACATTTGCTAGAATCAGCAGCCAGTATATTATACTGCAACCCGCTACTCTTAGCGCAGTCTGGGAAGGTTACTTAAGGGTGCACGGAGTCAAATCGGTGTTCCCAGCTCTGGTTTATTATTGAGCATGTATAGATCTAAATGGGAGAAACATCATCTTAAAAATACTTTGCTAGGCGTCTGCAGGGTGTTTCCCCTTCATATGTATATACTAGGCATCACTCTATAGAAAGGCATGTGTTTCCTTATTTCCTAAGCTGTGGCAGCATGTGATTCAGGGCTTTACAGAGTTAATTTGGGCATTATGACATAGGAGCTTACAATTGTAATGTCCCTGTCACAGCCCTATGAACACCTATATAAAAAAAAAAAAGGTTCCATTCAGAGGTCTGTTCAAGGGTCATTTTACCTAAAAGTGATATAGGTTATCTTTTTAAAGAGCATACATTTTTTTTAAAGACTCTATTAGTTGGCAAGATTTCTGCACTTGTTTTGAGGCCTGCACAACCGCCACAAGACTATTACCAGAAAGGTATATATTGTACGTTATGGAGAATACAGCAAAAATGAGAACGCTATATAGCTTTGTGTAAAGACACAAAATCCTAAATCATGTTGCCCAGTACCCTGCTGTATTTGCAGGAAACATTGTAAGGGGAATATTTTAGGCCATTATTGCAGTTTATTCTCAACAACACTGGTGAAGTTATTTTATATCCAGTATTTATACTGTGCCAGCATATTATGTTGCAGTTTTTAGAGTGCGTAGATCCATTTATGTCGATCAATGACACCCAGAGGGCACAAACTAATGTCCTTACCATTCTCACTATGGCTGGTTTGGAGAAAGTCAATTAACATACCAAGTATGTCTTTGAGTGCGAGGCTTGCTGCCCTGAAGCTTAAAGGATAACACACTACCTGTGGTACAGTTTTGCTTTCATTAATCCCCCCCATCCCCTGGGTGCAGCCCACTTGACCAAAAACTTCTTGATCCAGCAATCTTCACTGTGAGGCCCTGCACGGTGCCATACTGATTTTCCAGGAAAATTATATGGCAGGGTTTTCTTCTTTGTGTGCATGCTCGCTACTCATGGTGGCCTCCTGCGGTCTAGCAGAGCTTGGCTTACCCATAGGAATGAATGGAACCTGATGCCCTAAGAAGCAGCTGTTTTCCCTGAATGGACTGCACACTGCCAGGCAAGGTATCACTGAATTGTGGCCAAAGTAATTATGTCAGCTGTCAGGGTAGTAAGGGAGGAATTGATTATAGGACAATTGCGCTAAAGGTGTGGTTGTCCATTAAGCCTTCAGAAACAATTCAGCAGTTCCAGCTTCCATATTACTGGCCTGACACACTCCCTTGAATAGAAAGTCAAGCATGTCAAAGCCACACACTACCATTAAGTAGCCTCTTCAAGTGTTGATCTATCCTTGAAAATGGAAATGTCTGGAAAATCCAGGTGTATCAGTGCCTTCCTATTAGCAGATCCCTCCATTTACATACAGCCTGAGGTCCTGACTTCAAACCCTGACAGCTCCCTACTTGCATTATGTTCATGTATTCTGAACCATGCTGTTGCTGACCAGAAAATACACAAAAATATATCGGCAGGGTATGTCTGAGAACATGATACAAATTCAGCAGTAAAAGACATCAACATGTATTTATTGATCAGCAGTGTTTGGAGGAGAAGCAGGCATCCAGGCTTTCTTTGTACTGTTGAAACATTTCTTTGTTCTGCTGACAGCAAGCTAATGACTTGCAGCATCTGATAAGATTTACATTCCTAAAGGTTGTCTACCAAAAGAGTATTTTGCCATGTAGATTAATGGATCCTGTGAGGGTCAAGGGTAGTGACAATTTTTCAGCAAGTACCGATAAGCTCCAACTTCCTTGATCAGTTGATGGCTGAATGAGAATAATGAAAGTAAAGGATGATTATCACTGTAGATAGGAACCTAATGACAGTCAACCCATTTATAGGGCAAAACGACCCCAGTTGACAGTTATTTTTTTCATTATAAATCTGATATTGAATGACGAGGATGGTACTTGAGGTTACATAAAGATCTCCTAGTGTATGTGGCCATCATATGACTGCTTGCCTTGTGGCTTCTGAAGTTTAGAAGTACAGCTTGAACACTAAATATTAGGATTTGTCTGCTTAGGCTGTAATAACTGTGTCGTATTTTCGGGTGTCTGGTCATGCCCATGTCACTTAATTATATTTTTTGGTATATGATCATGACTGGGTCACAATATTTTATTTTTCAGTTTACTTTCATGCCCATCTTTACTTCTGAGACACTCTAAGATGCTCTTTTTATATATACCCAGTCAGGTAACTGTCCTGTTGCCAATTAACCTAATTAGCGGCAAAATGTTCTTCCAGCTCTTCCTTGTTAGGGCTCATACACGTGGACGTTTTTACAGCTGCGTTTTTGAGCTTTTTTTACAGCTTAAAAATGCCTCTCCATGTTATTCAATGGCCTCATACACACACAGACATTTTTGAGCTGCAAGTGGCATAGACGTTTTTAAGCTCCAACAAAAATTCCAGGGCCAGCAGGTTCTGAGGCTCCAGCGCTAGAGCTGTAAAACCGCAGATGCCGGTAAAAGCTCAAAAATGCGGCTTAACGTTTTATACACAGTGTTAAGCCTCGACAGGCATTTCTCGATCTCTATTTAAAATCGACTTGGGGGGGCAAAGCACCCCAAAGCACCTTGTCTCCATTTTGATGAGGACAAGGGCCTCTTCCCAACAACCCTGGCCGGTGGTTGTCTAAATCTGCGGGCGGGGGCTTATCGGAATCTGGAAGCCCCCTTTCACAACAAGGGGGCCCCCCACCCTATGTGAATGAGTGTGGGGTACGTTGTACCGCTACTCATGCACCTAAAAAAAAAAGTGTAAAAAATAAACACTACACAGGTTTTTAAAGCATTTTATTAAATGAGCTCCGGCGTCTTCTCCCTCCTCTGGGCAGGTTGTTTTCTATGCGCTGTCTTCTTTTCCCTCTTATGCCCGGTCTTCCGTCTTCTCTCTCTTTTGCCGGGTTTTCTCTGCTGTCTTCTCCCTCTGTTGTTCTTCTGATGTTAACTCGACGCAATCTCCTGCACTAATGCTGGCTCGGAGTGGCTGCGCTGTGTGTAAGGACTTATATTGGCATGGGGCGAGAAGAACAACAGAGGGAGAAGACCCGGCAAACGAGCAAGAAGAGAAGACAGCGCAGAGGGGAGAAGACATCGCCGGAGGAGGGAGAAGATGCTGGAGTCCATTTAATAAAATACTTTAAAAACCTGTGTAGTGTGGTTATTGCTGACACTTAAAATTACTTATTCACATAGGGTGGGTGGGGGGGGTGGGATCGGGGGTTACCCCTTGTTAAAGGGGGCTTCTAGATTTTGAAAAAGCCCCCACCCACAGACCCCGACAACCACCGGCCAGGGTTGTCGGGAAGATGCCCTTGTCCTCATCAACATGGGGACAAGGGGATTTAGGGGCAGGGCCCTCCTGCCCCAAAGCACCCACCCGCCCATGTTGAGGGCATGCAGCCTGGTATGGTCCAGGAGGAAGGGGGGGTGCTCGCTCACCCCATTTCCTTTCTGCTGGGCTGTGTGCTCGCATAAGTGTCTGGTCTGGTATGGATTTTTTGGGGGGGGGACCCCACGCAAATTTTTTTTTTTTCCTTTTGGCAGGGGTTCCCCTTCAAGATTCTCAGCACACAAGGCACACTACAAGTCGAATCATCATGACTTCTGATGCGACTTCTATTCAAATCAATGGGCTCCCATAGGGAACCATTGATTTTGAATAGAGGCAGAGAAACGTGGCTAAAAGCTAGCACGGATAAACGCGCATTGACGCCAATACAAAACGCTGATAAAAAAAAAATTTTAACACTGCTTTTTCCCTGGCTTCGGTACTAGCTTTACAGTTCCTTTTTTCATAATACCCGAGTGTATGAGTCCTTAGTACCACTTACTTTGTCAGATTTTTTTGTTGCCCTGTCCCAACTTTTTGGAGATGTTGCGGACATCAGTTTCAAAAGTACCTTATATATTTTTTTTTTTTTCTTAAATGGTCAATATTCTCAGTTTAAACATTTGCTATGTTTTCTGTTTTCTATTGTGAATAAAATATGGGTTTATGAGATTTGCAAATCCTTGCATTCTGTTTTCATGTAGATTTTACACATCATCCCAACTTTTTTGGAATTGGGGTTGTGTATAATCTAATAATCAAGCAACATCATCACCTATCCATTTCATCTCTGCAGAAGACATACCGTTCTCTTCCTCATTATGATGCAATACCTATGGAAGAGATTAATATTTATTTAGGAATTTGTACTGCTGTGTGTCACATAGAACTCGTCTTGTGGTTTTGTTGATTGTTAGTGTGAATGCTGGTTTATCATTGACAGGGAGCGATAAGGTTCCTTGTATTGGTTTTGCAATTTTTTAAACTTTACCAAACTTGCTTTGCTAGATGACATAACAGATGGTTTGTAACTTAAAAGTCTGTGACTGATATGACATAGCAGGGAGCTACAGGATGAGCTAAACACTGCTTAGAATTAACACGCAATGGCGGTTAAAAACTGAATGAATGACATTATGGTTAATGAAAAGTTGACCGCCATTCTAAAGCCTCGTACACACGGGACGACGATCGTGTTCAACACGTCGTACTCACGACCGTTGTATGCAGAATCGATCGTCTGTGGCCGTGCTTTCAACAGTTGAACATACGACGATCGTTCGTGGGAGTTGTATGTGCAGACTAGAAAACTTGGTCGTGTCAACAAGCTCGCATACGACCGTTGGGTCGTGTGTAGAGCATATGTTGAGGGTGCTTGCTAGCAGCATACAAGTTGACAACTTTCGTGCCGGTGTCTGCTAGCTAAGACGTATGTTGCCAGCACTCATGCTGCACAACTTGTGCTAGCAGCAGGGCACACATGCTCCGAAATCTTACCGCCAGTTGAAAAGTAATTGGTATTACAGTAAGTAAGTCAAAAATTGGCGGTAACGCACAATTAAGATTCGTCACAAATCGAGTAGGACATCGAGGGACGATACAGTATAGTCAGTGTCTGAAAATTCAATGTTTGGTAGACAATACAGTA
>BLSH010042062.1:1494198-1505845 GCA_018402905.1 Glandirana rugosa | reverse complement strand
ATTCCTTGGGGTGTCTACTTTCCAAAATGGGGTCATTTGGGGGGGGTTTGTACTGCCCCTCCATTTTAGCACCTCAAGAAATGAGATAGGCAGTCATAAAATAAAAGCTGCGGAAATTCCAGAAAATGTACCCTAGTTTGTAGACGCTATAACTTTTGCGCAAAGCAATAAATATACGCGATTTTGCTTTTTTTTTACCCGAGACATGTGGCTGAATGCATTTTGGCAAAAATTTATGACTAAAATTTAGTTTATTGTATTTTTGTAATCACATAAAGTTGAAAATATCATTTTTTTTCAAAATTTCCGTTATATTTTTATTTATATCGCAAAAATTAAAAAGCGCAGTGGTGAACAAATACCACCAAAAGAAAGCTCTATTTGTGGGAAAAAAAGGACGCAAATTTCGTTTGGCTACTGCATTGCATGACCGCGCAATTACCATTTGAAGCGGCGAAGTGCCAAATTGCAAAAAGGGCTCCGGTCCTAAAGCTGGAAATCCTTCCGGGGCTGAAGTGGTTAAGCTCAACGTTTACAGGCAGGAAAAAAAAACCCTTCTGGTTCGTGTTTATGATTGGCAGAAAAAATGTAAAACTCTCCCAAACGCGTCTAAACTTTGTACCAAAAATGCTCTATATGAGCGTTTTTGACTCCGAAGAGAACCAATGTTTTTTTTTTAAGCCCAGTGTGCATGGAGCCTTGGTTGTGATGTCTCCTTGGCTTTCAGAGTCATATGAAGCCCTATTGTAGCAATCCTTTATGTGTGTGCTCAGAGAATGCCTGCTGTTTTCTGCACTGGACCCACAAGCAGCCAAAAGGAATACAGTAAGGACTTGATGGCACCAACGCTAGGAATTCTGGGACATTTTTTTCTTTAATTCTAAGTGCGTGCTTCTTGACCAGAAAATCAGGTAAGCTGGAGGCTGCCCCAGATGAATAAAATGTGAATTTTTAGTGGCAGTGTTCTCCAGACTGCAGCCAAGGGGCCAGATTAGTCCCTTTGCTTGGTTTTATCCAGCTGTTTGGGGTACTATTCCTCCCACTAATATGAGACACTATTTCTCCCACTGATACAAAAACGGGGGCATGATTTCTCCCATGGACTCCAACGATGGGGGCGGGGCACTGTTTACTTCCACTGGCACCAGGGCAATTTGTACTCCCACTGGCCAAAATCCAGCCCCCCTACCCCCCCCCCCCCAAAGGCTGACAGACAATGGCCCTTTGTTTGGAAAGTTTGGGGGCCCCTGTGGTAACTAATCAATTATTGTGGCATTATAATTGGTCAAGAGGGATGTATCTGTAATTGAAAAAGGAAAAAAAAAGTGGGGGATTACTTAATACTTCTAAGTAGCCAGTGAATACTTTGAGTTCAGGTCTTTGTGCATGTTGGCTCTTTTGCACTAGATGGGCACCTGAACCTTGGGAATTTTGCTTGGCAACTGCCTCCATGTACGTTGGATTTGCATCCATTCCATGTCAGTCATGAAAAACAAGACCTACATGCAGGTCATATGGGGTAATGCATGACAAAAGCCTCCACTGGCGTGTACAATCCAAGTGATTATATAACATGCAGTGTCTCCAGGGCTCTTTCTGTCTTTCACCCACACAGTCTAGCAGAGCGATCCTCCTCCCTCCCCTTCTGTCTAGCTTCACTCTGATTAACTCTGTTTAACCTGCTTTCCCTTTCTAGCTCATGTTGTTTTTGCACAGGCTGCTTTGCATCGTTCTTCTCATTGGATATTGCCTGTCAGGCTGAGATTCTGCAGCTGCTGAAGCAGAAAGGGCTGTGATATGCAGCAATGAGGAGCACTGGGCTCTGTGACCAATATGGCTGTCACAACCCATAAATCAATAGCCTAGTTCCAGTGATCCATGAGCACTTCTTTGCATTCTATATATAGTGGCAGAAAATGTTGTGTAAAACACATTAGGGAAAATCTATGAAGGCAGGGGAGTAGAGAAGTGTCTGTTACTCTTAATAATTCCAGCTGCAATTTTCTGTCCATCAGCAGAAGAAAAAACATCTGCAGCCGCTTGCTGTATTTTCTTTTGTTTTCTCTAGTCTTGCAGAACGTTTTTCAGCGGCTTTAGATGAACTGTGGGCATAGTGTGTTATGTTACTTGTTTGCACCATTGATCCAAACATTTTGGAAGCATCTTTATGCAATGGCTAGACATTCTATTTTCGTTTGTTAGGCCCCTTTCGCACAGGTGGATCGATCGAGTCCACCTTTCAGTTGGACACGATTGGACCCTCTGTTCTCCTCTATAGAGCAGCAGAAATGGACATGTGTCCGTTTACACCCACAGACATGCAATCCGATCCACTAAAAACAGACTGATGAGAACCCCCATCTGTCTATCGGATCGGGTGGCAGTCAGGTGTAAACGGACAGGTAGTCCGTTTACATCTGACGGCCCTTATAGGAGAGCGGGCTGTGTCTGTGTCTGCTCTGACACAGACCAGCCATCCGTTTGCTCAGCGGGGATCAGCAGACAGATTCCCCGCTGAGCAGCCAGGTACACACGGCCGCATGTCGGGAGACAACGGCTGTTAAAAAATAAATAAATAAATTTAAAAAAATAAACGACGTTCGGCCTGTGTGTATGTTGGTCTGTCCAACTGAGGCCGGCCGTTTGGAAAACTAGCATCCAACCGACTTCCGATTAAGGATGGGCTCAGGCTTGTTTGGAACCGAACGTGCCTGAGCCCGCCATAAAGTGAAACCTGCACTGCACTAATTACAGGCAGTGAGACATTCCCCGATGTGCGGCTGCAGCGATCGGGAAGGGTCTCACTGCCTGTGATTAGCTCAGTGCAGGGGTCACTTCCTGGCGGGCTCGGGCACATTCGGTTCCAAACAAGCCCGAGCCCATTCTTACTGCCGATCAGCCCTTACAGCCAGTGGCAGAAGGGGGCTGATGGGGTGGTCTGGCAGGGGGGCTGTCGCATGGTTAGTACAGCGGCTTTGACCAGAGCTGACTGTTTTCTTCGTTCATCCTCTGGGTTTGAACAAAAAAAACGAATAGTGTGTACCCGGCATTACTACGTGATTGCAAGAACATAGTTGAGTGCTACAATCGCCTTATTTGTGATTGCACAATGCAGCAAATGTACACATTTGTTGGGTGGAAAGGTTAAAAAAGTTTTCCAGGTAATACTGGTACAAGATATGTGCACACTTGACCTGCTGGACTGCCTAAATTTTGATTGGTGTGTGGCCTTCCCTGCTCGACAGAAACCGATTATTTATTCAAATTCTGTTGAAGGGACATGTTGGAAAATCGACCAGAGGATGCAGCCACTGATCAGAGTATTCTGACAGCAGACAAAGTATTTTTTACCAGCAATAAAGCTAGGTGCGGCAGTGGATCATTTTTCAGAGCACGGCTAAGCAGCTGCCATAGGGCTTTCAGGAGGTGATCCTCAATGGGACTAATGTAGATGCAAGCCAAGTGTTTGGCTCATGAATGCAGCACAGCCCTATTGACTTGAATGGGTTAGTTTGATAGATGGTGTAAACTGTCAGCTTGACATGCCACATTAAATTTGCCACAGCCACAACATAGCATTAGGTGGGTGGTCAGGGGTGGTAAAATTACAACTCAACTAAAGTTATTAATTGTCAAGAAGATTCTTTGAGATCACAACAAAGGCTATAGAGATGATTTCAGTTGGTTTTTAAAAGCTTATCCCCTTAACAGCTAGCTGCCACATATATACGTACAGCCGGGGTTGCTTTATTTGCTGGGAGTGTGCACAGGCCTGACTCCCCCACCACTGTCATCAACAGCTCCTAGGCACTGTTATGACTGATGGAACAGGCTTCCGATTACATGATCACTGTGGAAGCCAATAAGTGATCATATGACTGGAAAGCCCATGTTACACCGCCACCATTGCTTGTTGACGCAGATCACAGGCTCAACGACTGGACACACAGAAAAGCAGTGTTTTCTATGCACTCTGTTAACACCACAACCGAGCCTTCAGGTAGGTTGCGTTGCCTTGTATAAAAAAATTCTAGATAGAGAGGTAAACGAGGGTGTGTTTTTTATAGTGTTTTTACTGCTTGTTTAGAATATGCAAATATTTTAGTGTATATGTTATGGGCAAAGGTTCATTTTAGGTATTAACACATTATAGAATGTTATCTCACTAAGGTTTATTAGAATTGGCCATGGAAAACGGTTCATTAACTTTGCTGATTAGTCATTTTCACAGATGACATTACAAGGCATTACAAATCTTGTAGTGATGTTTCAGCCAAACTTCACAATGAAATGCCATGTCAATTATGTGTCATTTTATGGAGTCATCTATCTAATTAGAGCATTACAATGATGACATGAAAATAAACAGAGCATTGGGAAGCAAGCTGATTTTTTTGTTAGGTATAACATTGTATACATTGTATATACAGAATAACATATCACAGTGGAACACTTCCACTTCCCACCATATCATAAGTGTTTTGCCCCCCATATGTGTTGTCTGTTGATGGCTCCCAATTACAGTCATTGCCTGGCTGCATGTCACTGATCTCTACCCTGAATACAGCTGACTATTCATTATGTGCATATTTAGTTGGCAAATGTACAATATATATATATTTTTTTTTTTATTAAGTTCGCTTGTAGCTGTGCACCTAACTACAACATCTGGGGCTCTTTAATTCTGGTCACCAAGTGCTTTTCTGTGTTTGGGTTACTCTGTTATTAATGGCTGTGCCAATAATATACAACAAAACACAGTGTAGCAAGTTCAGCCATTTACATTAGTCGCAGCACCCTAGGGGTTGCAAATATCTGTATATCAGCCACCCACCAACACTCCCCAGATCTAGTTTAGAAACCATGTGGATTGTTGATCTGTTTATGGAAAGAAGCTGAAGCAGATGGAGGATGGGTCATTCACTTGTACAATTTTTAGAATATATATATATATATATATATATATATTTATATTCTCATCGTTGGCTTTTGTGCTTGGCTTTTCATAGAAGGTCCACAATGCGTCAAAGCCATTTAGCTCAGTCTTAGCCTCGCCATATCAAAAGACGTGACCCCGATCAAATCCCTTTCCAAGCTTGGTGACCTCAGTCAGCTGGCTATATCCTTTGTATCCACAGCACTAAGAATAGATTGTAAGCCCTTAGAAGGCAGACATATGCTTACAGCATTAAAAACTCATGCTGTCTACACAGGTCATTACAGTAATGCTTGTGATGTGCTTCTTCTATTTGGAACAGTTGTGTGGAAGAAGAGGGAAACCATATCCAAAAACAGCTAATGGTATCTACAGGTGTCTATTATGGCTGACTGTCTACTCTCTAAATAGATTAGTATGTTTTAAGATACAGGTGCATTACAATAATTTGTTACAACCAATATTTATTCGATTGTAAGAGATTTTCACCAAGTTTTGCCAGACATTAGAAATTGTTACAGCCAGATGGTTTTTATTAATGAATTTGAAAAACCTTACTCCCCACACAAATATTCATATAGCTATAACCCTACTGTCTACCTAAGAGAACATATAGAATTGTACAAACTGACCATGGATGTACAACCTGAATACAGCTCATTAATCCTGTCATTTTTCTATTCTCACACAAATTTTATGATTGAAGTGAATTATTTACAACCCCACATTTTCTGTTCATTTCATCCTAAACTTTAAGCAGTCGGAACAGTCTGATTGTTGTGTGCGGCCAGCTTTGATATAGAAGAGCCCAGTGTGCTTGTACGATACTATACATATGCTACTTAATGATTATGGGTAATGAACCACACACTATTAATACACTGGGCCAATATGGAGGGCGTATGGTTGTGTGTCTTGAAGCCATACATTCATTGCCAATAATTGCTCGAAAAACTATTCGTTATTGACAAAATACCCTGGCCAACTTGTCCCTATAACAAAAGTGTGTGTGTGTGTATATATGTATGTATGTGTGTGTGTATATATGTATGTGTGTGTGTGTGTATGTGTATGTATATGTGTGTGTGTGTATGTGTATGTATATGTGTGTGTGTATATATATATATATATATATATATCTATATATATCTATATATATATATATATATATATATCTATATATATATATATATATCTATATCGATCTATATCTCCCCTTTGTCTCAACTACTCTGGTTATAGTGCTATTGCTAACACATTTTCAGTCTGTTATTGGGTATGTGCACCATGCACTTCAGTTAACAACAGTCTTATTGACACATTCCTACTCCTGGATGGAAGCCACTTATATTAATGTGTCTCTCACCAGAAAACCACAATCAGAGCATGCAAACTCCATGAAAATATTGTCCCTATAGGAAATGACTTCAGCACTACAAGGCAAGGAGTGCTAACCTTTTAGGTGTCTGCAGTCCCACCTGTTAAACACATAAGCTAGCCATACAAGGTTAGATTCTTCTTGTTTAGACGTGCTGGATGGTGGAATCTGCTTAGCCGGCTATTGTTGGTCATTTTTTACCCGGCTCCGTCAATTTTTAAATTGCCTTTCGTCGAGACTGGTGGTGCTAACAGGATCACCCATGGACTGAATTTCTTGCTGAAATCTGAACCATGAGCGGCTGGCTTTAGCTGTCATTCTTTGTAAAGTGCCACAGGTGACCTTGTAGAAATTTATTTAAAAATGCATTTTGGGTTAATGCTTCATTTAGAAAAGCTTTAATAATTCTATCTATATTGCTGTGTTAATTAACTGATCCTTTTCATTATTTTT
This sequence comes from Glandirana rugosa, assembly GCA_018402905.1. Taxonomy (NCBI): domain Eukaryota; kingdom Metazoa; phylum Chordata; class Amphibia; order Anura; family Ranidae; genus Glandirana; species Glandirana rugosa. The sequence continues at coordinate 1,499,078 of BLSH010042062.1, read as the reverse complement.
ATATGGGAGTCTTGCAGAATGCAAATGAACATGTAACAGTGGTAGCTGCTGCATAGATCAGAAGAGAGAGACAAAAAAAAAGAAAATACTAGAGCACTTAGAAAAACAAGTGCAGGGGGTTACTATGACAACGGATCGCACTCTCACTAACCACTCTGTTCTGTTCTGCTGCTAAGTGCAAACAAGATGGTCTGGAAAAAAAAAATAGATATCAAGTCTGGTTAAAAAAAAATGTTCCATCTGACTACTAAATAATATATTACTTCCTTTCTGAGAAGTGGAAAGATTCTCTAACCTTTTCTGACTCAGAATTGTGGACAGTGTGATGGTAAGCTAAGATTGAGAATAAAAATGAGTACAGTTCCATTTCTAGGTTCATACTGGCTGATTCATAAAACCATCTATGCATAAGCTGAAATAAAATATGCTTTTTCATATGCCTTATTGGTTTTAAAGTTTTCTAATTCAAATTTCTCTTGATCATTCTCTGGCGATGGGGGGAAAAATATTCCTGTAACAGCAAAAGCAAAATGTTCTATATTGGGCCAACCATCCATGGACCACTATGTTCAACTGATGTCATCACACATCAGAACCAGCATCATACTGAGGTGTTTGGGTACAAAGCCTTCCCAAACTGGATTACGTCCCCTGGGGCTTTTTTTTCATGGTACTGGTCATTGGTACTGGCCACAATAGCCGTAGCACTAAAAAAACTCAAAGCCTTTAGTAATATCAAGCTACAAAAGCTGCTGGTTGCGTGTTCTTTTTAAACAAGTATGGGTAGTTACTATTGCAACTCCCTTCTCATATGCCTCCCTCTACAGATGAGGCTGAAAGCATCATTCATAATAAACTGAAGGTGATAACCCCTTCAGTCAGTCATGAATGCTACTGTCAGACCCATCTACCTTATCATCCACTAAGTGTCCACTACCTCTCTCTTTTGATCCCACTACTGCCTTCCAATCACCCAACAAATAAAATTCCAAATACTAACAACATGCAAAGCCATCCACAACTCTTTCCCAAGCATATTGTCTCAAAATATTACCCAAACTAACATCTCTACTCCTCCGAAGGCCTCCTGCACTCTAGCCCCCTTGCCGCCTCCTCTCATGCTCGTGTCCAGGACTTTTTCAGGGCCTCTCCTGTCCTCTGGAACTCCCTACTTCAATCTGTCAACTATCAACTACCCTGTCCACCTTTTTAGGTTGGGCTCACACCTATGCAAACTGCATAGCAGGAGATTGTGACCATCACTATGGAGCCGGTTCACACATCTCCACAGCGGCTCCGGTGCGAATTACACAGGAGTCCTGTGCGTGTTTTGGTTCATTTCAGGTGCGAATTTAGCCCAAAATTTGGGCTGAAATCGGACCTGAAACGGTGAATAGAGATGCACCAGACTCCTGCTGTGAGCCGATGCGATCTCCAGTGTGAACCCAGCCTTAGGCGATACCTGAAAACAGATCTCCTAATGAAGTATTTTCTGCCTCCACCCAAGAACCTTTAATTCTTTCATCAGTTCACAGTTGCCTTTTTTACCACTTGCCCCTCCCTATTACAGTAGGTTGTAAGTTCTCACAAGCAGGCCCCTTCCAACCCTCTTGTATTGTAACTGTATTTTCTCCATTATATTGTAAAGTGCTGTGCAAATTGTTGGAATTTTATCAATCCAGTAAAATAATAGTTTTGCTGACAGGCTTGTCTTCTTTCTGTTATTGCACTATACAACATATTTACATGGTAGGGATACCCACTATCTGAAATACAGAATCAATGCCTATGGAGCAACAAGATGTGTAGATGCGTAATGAGAAGATAAAGCTACCATCCCAAGTACCTGCACTTATTTTAGAAGATGTACGCACATAGCCAGTTCCTGCTGCAGCTCCTGTATGTTTCTCAGCAGTCATCTTCATTCTGGTTAAAGAGTCATATTAACCTGTGAGTAGGATTGCCTTCAGTTGCAGTTACTGATGACTGCTGCTCATAGCTGTTGGGTGGAATCGGTTGAAACAAAGGGACTGATTGGCTAGTTTCAGAGTGTTTAGTTTATGGAAACTAGATTACGATATGTAAGAAAAAATAAATGAAACATGCCAATGATTTATTCCAAAAAATAATTTGGTACCTTTTTCCATAATGACTATCTATTGTAGTTTTCTGTTATCATACATATGGATGCCATGAACTGGACTGAATATTTATATTTCCTGTTGCTACTACTATTGCTGCACCCAACTTGCATAGCTTGAAAATGAATGTTTTATTGCCCATAGTTCCACCAATGGAGCAAGCTCCATGATGGCTGTCATTCTCATGAGTTTGCTGTGCAAAGTGTTGGAATGGTAGGATTTAATAATAGTGACAGGACACACCTACTTTTCTTGTGTTAACAAGTCTGGGATTGGCATGATCAAAATGTTGATGGCACATCGAGCAAAAAGTCCCAGCCTACCAAATCCCAGGGCTAGACAATTGTATCCTATACAAGTCTGACTTTTGAAACCCCCTTTGCTCTCTTGCTTTCAAAATGCATCATCAATATTAATCCTATCCCAAACTGATATTGCTCACCCTGGGTAAATTCTAATGATTGGAATCACCCTTAATGGATTTCGAAACTAAATCCCTTCCAGAGTACCTGAGCCAGATTGGAATGGACTGACACTTTGTGATTAGACAATAAGAAACATTAAAAATACACAAGTTGTAAGCAGCTGATCCATACTGCTGAGAAGTAAAGAAGAAATCACAGTTGTAGCCGTGGGTGGGCAAAGTGTTACAAATTGATATGATTCATGCAGCATTTTGCCACTGTCACAGCATGCTATTATTGCATTTTGATATGTTGGTAATGGAAAGAAACCCATCACGTGGAACTGCTAGAGAGAACCATTTGTAGATTGCTTTCATTCAATTTAGTGTTATTTCAGCTAGGAGCCTCTGTATCTGCATCAGCCATGTGATGGGGTCCTGACACACTGTACGGGAAAAGCTGACAACACGTGAGATTCCAATCTTTTAGCAGCTTCCAATCTTGCCTGTTTTGTGCTGTTTATTAATAGATATGTGATCAATTTAAAGGTACTTACATATAAAACTAGAAATTAAAATTGTGTTAGGAGGCTATGCTCGCTTACAGCTCATCTGCTGAGAAGTTTAGGTTTTCTTCCAGATATTTCTGTACCGCACCAATCTATCCTATATTGCCCCATGACCATAATTTGATGCTGGAACAGATTTGCTGGTGATGCTGGAACAGATTTGCTGGTGATGCTGGAACAGATTTGCTGGTGATGCTGGAACAGATTTGCTGGTGACGCTGGGACAGGTTTTTGCTGGTGACGCTGGGACAGGTTTTTGCTGGTGACGCTGGGACAGGTTTTTGCTGGTGACGCTGGGACAGGTTTTTGCTGGTGACGCTGGGGCAGGTTTTTGCTGGTGACGCTGGGGCAGATTTTTGCTGGTGACACTGGGACAGGTTTTTGCTGGTGACACTGGGTCAGGTTTTGCTGGTGATGCTGGACCAAGCTCCTTTTGGATGTTTAGGCTCTATGCACACTATTTTGGTGTAGAAGCATTTTTGAAGATTGTAAGAGCAGAAAAAAAAACCTGAAAGTGTCTAACTGCTGCTAAAAGCTGGCACAAAAACACTATTATAAGCATTTTTCTGGCATTTTTTTTTAGTTTATAGTGTGTATGATGACACATATAGCAGAGAGAATGGAAGGCTACCATTAACCTTCTGACCCCCTAAAGAGCTGTGTGACTCATTTGCAGTGGATTATACAGAACTCGTATTTACTGATGCTGTGTAAACCAGTCATCTTCATTCCAGTTAAAGAGCCATATTCACCTATGAGTAGGATTGCCTTCAGTTGCAAAGTCACAAGTCTGAAGTGACGAAATGCGTCGGGGTGTGGCTACATGGCAATTGCATCTGATGCCAAGACGGTGACCTGGCAGTGCGGGCGAGGTGATGGTAACAACGCAGCACTGAGGCACCCGGCATGTAACAACTCTTTTAATGACGAAGGCGATATTTAAACATTTGTGATGTGATGTTTATTAAAGCTGGTACCTTAAGGTGTTTTTGTGAATTTTATCCCTACATGTGGAGATTGATACTACCTGGTTGCAGTTTGGAGGTGTCTAAACGGCTCTTGGAAAAATTAACATCAAAAAGCGAGATTGGCCTGCTTCATGCTACAAATATTCCACCCAAACAGTATCGGAAATCAATAGTCCGTCACCTGCTGAATGCAGCTAAAGCATGCATTCCCGTAATGTGGAAGAAACAGACTCCCCCTAGTGTAGGTTGCTGGCTACGTAAAGTGGAGGAAATCAACAAGATGGAGGACTTGATCCTGACCGCTCAAAATAAACACGAAAAATACTCTAAAACATGGAGGCTGTGGAATATGTTTGTTCTGTCAGACGAGGGCTTATCCCTGCTGAACACGTAGACGAGGCGACGTCAATCACTGTTTTGGGGACGCCCGGGGTCAACCGGGTCTCGCACATTTCCCCAGGGCCGATCCTAGGGTCACAGACGCCTGGGTGCAGAAATATTTCTGGCGCCCCCACATGGGCGTGGTTATCTTGCTAACCCCTCCCCTTTACAAATGTTTCCATGGCAGCGACCTAAACACAGAGATGCTGCCCTAAGGAGTCTGTTATCCCAATATCCTCCCACAATCTCTTAACAATAAACAATGCTCAGAGACTGCAGACATAGTACAGGAGATGGTCAGAGACTGCGGACATAGTACAGGAGATGGTCAGAGACTGCAGACATAGTACAGGAGATGGTCAGAGACTGCAGAAATGGGCCCGCAGGGGTTTTGTCACTAACTGCAGCGGAGCAGATG
>BLSH010042062.1:1478371-1491706 GCA_018402905.1 Glandirana rugosa | reverse complement strand
TATATATATATATATATATATATATATATATATATATATATATATATATATATATATATATATATATATATATTATATTTAATGAACATTATCTTCGCGGACACTTTCATTTCATTTTTGGTTGTAAATTTGTGGTTGTGATTTTTCACATTATACACATTAAGGGTTCATGCACTCTGTAGCTGATAAACAACCATTTTTGGTCCTTTGGGCGTTTTTTAACAGCCCAAAAACGACCCTTTATGTTATCCTATGTGTCCATGCACATATGGACATTAATTGTCGTTTAACAACAGTGGCGTTTTTGGGCTGTTATCTGCACGCCCTGAATTGGTGTTCAAAAGTCGTTCTGACCACAAAAAACGCTGGACACAGATAAACACTCATAAACGCCAGTAAACGGCCGTTTATCGGCATCCGAGGTTTTTTGTAGTCAATGGAAGCTAATTAAGTAAAAATAAAAACTCTCAAAAACGCTGACGCCGATGAACACTGCTTACAAAATGCTGCAAAAGAATGTTTTCAAAGCAGCGTCTCCTGCCCGACACCCACAGAGCATCCTGTGTACATGGAGCCTAATTGCGCTACTGTGAAATGTGCCAATTTTTATTGTATTATATTTCACCATTTTTATTTGATTCATTTTTTTTTAAAGTAGCAGCACGGAAATATTGTTTCAGTGTTTTACATATTTTATTTAATTTGCTGGGGTAACTTTTAAGTATAAGGGAATGGTGAGGTACATCCATGATAAACTTTTTGACCACATGAGGTGGCTTATGTGCAAGCACAAACCTGACACCAAACCAGATTCTTAAATGCCTTTGTGTGGTCTATTGCAGGTTATTGTGGAATATAATTGGCCTGTGTGAGCACATTTACATACCTCAAAAAAGGAGAACCAGCTCTGTTAGAATGAGATAAACAGAGCAGAACTCAGCTGTGACTATGTAGCTGAACCCTCCCTAGTTTGCTGTATGTGGAATGTGAAGCAAGCTGGCAATCTCCTATACACACAGAATTGTTTTGGAGTCCATCTCTGCTGCCAGACTGAGACAGGCGCTGATTTGCAGACTGAAGATACTTCTATATTGTGTCAGAAGTTTGGAACTTCCTGTAGACTAGTCTAGACATTCTTCTGATTGGTCTACTGATTGGAAATGTAGCTTGCTCCAGTCACATGGTCAAAGACAAATAAGCTCCCCATATCCTCTCATCAGCTGTTACAACACCAAGTCACAAACGTGGCTCAGCCCAGCCTTCCAGTGGTGTTTACACAGCTCTTCCTTTATATCCAGGCCCATGATTGCGGGAACTGGGACGCATGCGGAGGGTAAACCTGACTATACACTAGTAGAATATTGTTAGAAATTTGTCATTTCATAAGCACATTTTTTCGATTGTTGTGGGGTCAAATCAATGTTTTATTTTTGACCATAATGAAAATTCGAAGGTGCAGATTGGAAATGTTTTTCTTACAAATTTGTAACTGTATTTACAGTTTTATTTTGGGAAAGTTCATTCACTCCAAAATATTAAAAGCAAGTGAAGCTATGAAGGACGTTCGAATGACATTCATCAGTTCACCCGATCTATTGAGAATTTTTATACGAATGTCCATACAAAAATCTGTTGATGTATGGGCCAGCTTTAGAGAGGTGGAATACAAACAAAAAAGTGAAAGGTAATTTATACAAGTAGTCCTTTACAGTACACCCGGACATTGGGCATCTCTTATTTACCCCCTTTTGGTTGGTTATTGATCATATCAGAAATTCAGAGGAAAACTAAGCAGGGCTGACACCATTCAGTCCACAAAAATGCTGTGTTGTCAGCCCAGAATAGGACTAAGACTGGCCAGAGATTATGCAATTTCCTTTCCTTCAAGCCAAGGTTGAAGGAAAGGAAATTGCTTGATTCCCTTAGCAGCACAGTTAGTGTTGATGGGGGAGTCCATCCCTGTGTGCCATTGTATTCTGAAAGCGAGGTTTCCCAGCCATCAGAATACAGTGATCACTGCTGGCAGCTATAGCCGCTGGCAGTGATCGCATGAAAGAGACCCAATAGGCAGGTTGTACTGAAGATGATCTATAGATTTCAGTACAACTAGCCTGCCCATAGATGGATCAACATCTGGCCGATTCAGCAGAATTTCAACCCATTGGTGGCCACATTTAGGAGTTCAGTATTTCTAGCAGACCAGCAAGTATTTTTCTGTTAATGTGCATGTATTGCAGTGATGTGCGACATTATTTTTCTGCACAGACGTATGCTTTAAAGCTGAATTCCAGGTAGAATTTTTATTAAATACTTGCTATGGTCACCTTGAACCAATGTGTAAGTATGTATATCTCATATCTGAGGAGCCGTTGGGGAATCTGAAATCACTGTACTGTGGAGGGCAGCTTCCCCTCTGCATACTGCGACTGCTTGCCGGACACTGCCACAATTCCATGTCCATGGCCTAGTCTGATGTCATCAATAAATGTGGCGGCACCCAGTCCGTCTCTCAGTATGCAACTGCAGTGGCTCGCTTACCGTTGCTTTATCGCTGCATGTCTGGCTTTTTGTTTACATGGAGGGTGAGGGAATTGGGTTTATGGAGTTGCAGGTTCATTTTATAATGTATATCCTGGTCTTAGAACTCCTTGCTAGTCCAAATTCAGGTAGTACTATGTGTGAAATGATCCTGTCCTTAATTAACCCAGCTGTGTTCATTTAACTTGATGCCCTCACACCGTTGCTGGGCAACCCAACTCTAGCTCTATTGTAAATCCCCACAGAGAAAAACCTTACAGAACCTGTAACCGAATACACAGCCAGGTGACGGGGCAAAACCTGTCGGATTACATGACTTACTCATGCTGAATGCTTCTTCATTAAAAGCACTAAATTAACTTGAAATAGGAAAATGAAAAACTTGTATAAATACAAGGTGCCAACAAAGTATAGTTCTGCATCTGAAGATTTCCTCTGTCATATTCTAGCACTGGCCCACAAATACATTCTGTATACACAGTCTGACGCAACCTGGCTGCCCACCTTCTAAAATAGAAGGAAAACTTGCCATAGACATGACAATGAAAATCTTAGTTTTGGCTACCTTGGGGAGGCTTAGGCCAGCAATAAACAGAGCAAATTTCTTTCCAGTGTTGACAGGGGAATCCCTCCTGCTGAGCAATTGTCTTCTCCCAATTGGAGGGCGGGGGAAACCACCCTGGGCAGGAGAAGACCATGATTGTTGCTAGCAGCTATATAGCAATAGTCGCAAAATAATCCGGCAGGCTGGTTAATCGATCAATTTGGTACATTCAGCCTGCCCATTAATGGTTCAAGTCCTGCTGAACCAGCTGAGATTCAAACCTTGTATGGCCGACTTTAAAGTGGTTGTCAACCCTGGACAACCACTTTAACCTACAGGTAAGCCTATAATAAGGCTTACCTGGAGGTTCCCTGCATGGTTTAGAAGATATACAGTGTACTGTGATGTGCCGACGTCATCGGGCTTATGCTCAGTGAAGAAACGGCCTCTATGCCGTTTCTTCACTGAGATCGTGCCGCGATTGGTGGAGTGACGTCACGCGACTCCGGCCAATTGCAGAGCCGGAGTCCGCGGCCCTGGAAGGAAAAGGGGCGGAAGATGGACGCGGCCTGGAGCGGGGACATCGCGGGATTTCATTGCAGGTATGTGCCTCATAATGGGCTATTATGTGATGCATACTACCTCATTATGCTTTCACATTGCAGGTTAATAAAGAGGAAGTAAAACCCATCATGGGACATTGAGACGAGATTGTGTATATTCTTCGTACAGCTGGGGATCACAAGAAACTCAAGGGTGGTTTAGATTATCCATCAACACTAACTATAACAGAGAATAGCACACACTGGGGGGAGATTTACTAAAACTGGTGTACACAGAATCTGGTGCAGCGGTGCATAGTAACCAATCAGCTTCTAGGTTTTTTTTTGGTATTTTTTCAAAGCTTAATTGAACAAGCTGAAGTTAGAATCTGATTACTATGCACAATTGCACCAAATTTTGTTTGCACCCATTTTAGTAAATCTCCTCCAATGAGGCAATATATATTAAAGCGAAGTTCCACCCAAAGATGGAACTTCTGCTTTAAGCACTCCTCGCCCCCTTACATGCCACATTTGGCATGTAATTTTTTTTTTGGGGGGGTGTCCCCAGTTTTCAGAGGGACTTCCTGTCCCTCTTCCTCCTTCCATTTCTGGGCCACCTAGGCGACTCCTCCTCTCCCCCTAGGTGGCCCAAGGGAGTTCTGGCAAGCTTCACAGGTCCCAGAAGATTGCCTGGCCACTAGGAACGCGCAGCGCGACTCGCGCATGCGCAGTGCATGCCAGGCCATGAAGCCATGGCCGGTGCCCACACTTGCAATGATGGCGCCACAGGGAGGAGGGGGAGACGAGCGAGGCTTCGGGTGCAGCCATCGCTGGACCGGGAAACAGGTAAGTTACTGTTTATTAAAAGTCAGCAGCTACACTTTTTGTAGCTGCTGACTTTTAATAAAATAAAAAATTAGTGGAACTCTGCTTTAAGTATTAGCTGACATTAACATGGGTTATACCTGGTGTTTTTGGTTATTGTGTTTGATATTTTTTTCTCGATCGTGTTTTGGTACCATCTTTGATTCTGTAATTATGTTAATGCACAAGATAAATGAGAAAATTGGTTGGCATACCAAGCTGTCTGCCATAGGGTTGATTTACTAAAACTGAAGAGTACAAAATCTGGTGCAGCCCTGCATAAAAACCAGTCGGCTTCCAGGTTTTTTGTCAAAGTTTAAAGGCGTTTTAAGTATCAGGGTTTTTCACCTTAATGCATTCTATGCATCAAAGTGAAAAACCTTCTGTGCTGCAGCTCCCCCCAGAGCTCCCCTTTTTCTTACCTAAACCCGATCGTTCCAGCGACAAGCCCAGCAGCTCCAGCCGCTGTCTTGAGTTCTCATTGGATAGATTGATAACAGCAGGAGCCATTGGCTCCCACTGCTGTCAATCAAATCCAGTGACATGGGAGGCGGGGGCGGGGCTGAGTCCTGATGTCTGTGTCAATGGACGCAGCAGCAGGACTTGGGAGCGCTCTCGCATGGGTGCCCCCATGGAAATGGGCTCTCCGTCGGGGCACCCAATGAAGAGAGGAGGACCCAGGAGCGCTGCGGGGAGACCCCAGAATAAGAGGATCGGGACCACTCTGTGCAAAACCCTGCACAGAGCAGGTAAGAATGACATGTTTGTTATTTAAAAAAATATATTTCATTTAAATAATTTAAAAAAAAACAAAAACAAAAATATGAACCTTTGCAATCACTCTAATTGAACAAGCTGAAGTTAGAAGCGGATTGGCCACCATGCACAGCTGCACTAGATTGTGCACTCTCCGGTATTAGTAAATTAACCCCCATGTCTGTATGTAAAATGTAGATGTGACATATTGCTGAACAACTGTGAGTGACCTATGTACCTTCCATTTATAATATGTACTGTCTATATTGTACTGTACAATGTCATATATTGGAAGCTGACCATCTTAAAATTGAATATACTCAAAAAATATTGGAGTGTTGGAGGTAGTGCAATCTCTGTGGGTAGCTTCACATTTGGCCCTTGACCCCCATCTCTTTGGATAACCGTTGACTTTCTTCACCCCTGCAGCTATGTACATTTGGTGCTCTAAGAACCTTACACATCATGAATCTATAAAGATTGTGATTTGCTATAATTTGTTCATCAACAAGAGCTAAAAATTCCAATTGCATGGCTGAAAAAAAAACAGTAGTCGCTATTATAAAATACAACCATTGTGGCCTAGTGCATTGTAATTGTGCCTATTGATTTTAAAGACTGGAAACAAATATTGCTGATATTGTGGATGGTTAGTGTCATATTATGTTTTACAGAGACTGGGACAGAAGGGGAACTGAATTGTCTATTTAAAAATAAAAAATTCTTGGAACGCAGGCCAGCCCACTAATATACTTAGATACTCAAGTCCTTCTGGCAAATGCCAGAGAGTCAGATTACCAGTCTGGGCTTGTTATGATACAGGGTTCAAAGCCTCTTCAAAAGTTGTGTAAGAGTAATGGGATTTAAACTGTCAGACTGCTGCCTAACTTGTACTGCAAGGTTAAGAAATGTACATGAATCGTTTACTCCCCAAGTATGGGTGGTGAAACCAATATTCCAGGCTTTGTGAGACCCCTTTATCAGTGTGTAATATGCTGGGCCCCAGAGGGTTAATGTCATCGCTCTCGATTCACATTCTTTGAAGGTAACAAGATCTTTTTCTCACACTTTCCTTTCTTCTTAAAGCAGAGTTCCACTCACTTTTGTATTTATTAAAAGTGTAGCTGCTGACTTTTAACCACTTCAGGACTGAGCCTCTCTTTTGGGTTCGGTGTTTACAAGTTAAAGCCAGTTTTTTTTTGCTATAAAATTACTTAGAACCCCCAAACATAATTTTTTTTCTAACACCCTAGAGAATAAAATGGTGGTCTTTGCAAAACTTTGTCACATCGTGTTAGCACAGCGGTCTTACAAGCACAATTTAAAAAAAAAAAAAACACTCTCTTGAATTTTGATCACCTCTACGGTTTTTATATTTGCGCTACAAATAAAAAAATAAAAAACACGAAAATTTTGAAAGAAAAAAAAAAATGTTTCTGTTTCTGTCACAAAACTTTGTAAACAAGTACATTTTCTCCATCACGGATGGGCACTGATGAGGCTGTACTGATTGGCACCGATGAAGCTGTACTGATTAGCACTGATGAGGTGGCACTGGCGGGCACTGATGAGGCACTTGCATGCAGCACTGACGGGCGCTTATAGGTGCCACAGATATGCAGCACTGACAGGCACTGTTGGGTGGCACTGATGGGCACTGGTGGGCACTGAGAGGTGGCACTGCAAGGTTGTCATTCCCTGGTGGTCTAGGGTGGCATCTGACATTTGAGTGCCATCCATGTTGGGCATTTTGCCCCTTAACTGGTGGTCTAGGGTGGACTCCCTGATGGTCAGGGTGGGCTCCCTGATGGTCCTGGGTGGGCTCTCCCTGGTGGTCCCCTGACGGGCTCCCTGGTGGTCCTGCGTAGCGATTCCAGGGGGCTGCACTGTTAAACAATCAGCACAGACCCCCCCCGCCCCTGTTAGAAAAGCAGCCGATCGGCTCTCCTCGCGTAATTAGAGGAAGAACCGATAAAGGGCTCATCCTGTTTACACTGTTACCAGCCGCGATTGGTTACGGCTGATCATGTGGTAAAGCACTTCCGATGGAAGCTCTTTACCAAGATCGGTAATGCGGTGGGTCAGACTGATACACCGCACCACCGATCGCCGTGATGCGTGCCCCCACGGGTTATCCTGAAGATGTCATATGTTGTCCAGTCAGGGTAATGGAACCACCGCCTGACCGTCATTTCTCTATAGGCCTGGCGGCAAGTGGTTAAATTGGATCTAAATCCACCACTCACCCAGTATAATTGAATGGCACAGTATTAATTTATATATACATGCAAGCCTCCTGCATGTATCCCTTGCTAATGTCACCCCCTTCAGCAGTAGCAGCCCCACAAAACTCTGGAATCAGTGGGTAGGTCTCTTTGGAGCTCGGTGGGTGGAGTCATGATGTCACAAGACTCCCCACCCACCTCTACACCCCCTACTTTGCTATTCCAGCGTTTTGAGAAAACATCTAGTCAAAACTCAAACACCACATGACTTCAGCATGCCAATCATGCTGAGGTGTGAAGCAGCCAATCCTGGGAGAGCTGTGGGAGAAAGGAGGGGGGAGTGTGAAGCTTCCTCTGCTCAGTGCATGAGAGAAGGAAATGACCTGTCACACAGCAGGGGGAAGAAACATCTCATATTTCTCAGTCATTTTTTTTTCTTACTGAAAAAAGAGAACAGGATTGCTTAGAGCTGGGTTAACTCTTTGTGACAAGACTGGGCACAGATGACATGACATGCTGTACTCTACTAGGCAGAATTATTAATTACATTTTCTTTTAAGTTTTACATCCACTTTAACTTAAAAAAAAGGATAGTGCTGTGATCTCAGGACACAATGTCATCAGGACAAGATACATAAATGTGGGACAGTTGGCATCCATGCAATTAGCTTTCACTGCAGTGTAGTCAGCGTATTTTAAGTTAATTTTTTAATCCGTTGCTGTGAGTTACATTACATCATAGCACTGTATTGCATTAACTCCCATGTGGGGCAGTGAATGTGGCATTTACCAAAACGGTTCATTGGGGGTGAAGGTGAATGTCCCCCCCCCCCCAGCCCCCCCTTTAGCATTCTGATGCTTTTGGACTTATACTCTTCTGCTATTATTCTACCTACTTTGCATTGCTGCTGACAACTTCCATATTAGTGATCTCCCTGGCTGTGTGCTGCTGCTTAATGTATATGAGCCTCAGGCACTCCTCTGTCACCTCCTGATGCCAATGTTTCCAGTCACAAAACAACTGCAATGAGAACAGGGTCTGTGTCCTAAATAATGATTAACAAAGACTGCGTGTACTAGAAACTGACTTGTAGCCAGAGGTGTCTGCCCAGTTTCCAGTAACAATGCATTTCAAACTCCAGCTCAGCTGACAATTCGAGAAATATAAAATCTTAATTCCAGTTACATTTAAAAATGGTGATCATCTGCATGACTCATATTTGTCCTATCCTTGAGTGTTTTTTTTCTCTCTCTCAAAGTATAGGCCTACATTATAGCAGGCTCACTCAGCGGTTGTATGATAAGGCCTTGCTGCAAAATTATAATTGTTGCATCACATATCTGCTATGGTGGCACCTGACCAGAATTTTTCCTTGCATCTAAAGCAGTGTCTCCCAACCTTTTTCCAGTCCAGGTACCCTTTAAAGTTCTGGACAATCTTGAGGCACCCCATTCTAGAACGTAAGGAACTAAACTAATAGTTTTACATTTTGCTGCAGCATCTGCACAAGTGAGACACCCAGCATTAGAGATGACTTATTCTTTTAAAGTAAATATACTCTGGTGCTGACACGTATTCCAGCATTTCTTCCTCATTTTTTTTCCCTCACACAGCTAATGTGACCTCAGTGCTGATAGAGAGGGGCAGGGGGTCAAACAAGGAGTCTGTGCAGGTACCCAACATCCTCCTTATCAACCAATGATGTCAATGGTTGTTAGGACACTGGTGGGTGAGGCCCAGTGCCCAAGGTTGTAATGCTGCCCAATGAAAACCTTTGGCTTTGTGTAACACAAAGAAATCTTGATCCACCTGTTGTCTTATTCACAATTTTTGGGCTAATTTGGAGCAAGTTTTGGGCATTCTGCCAAGGCACCCAGAAGGGCACCCTGGTTGAAAAAGGATGCTCTAGAGTATAGTCCTTTATTCACAGTTGTCCATTTCATCCTTGTTCTAGCTTCCAAAGACCAAGTAGCACTACTTTCTGTGGGTTTACTATTCCTTTGGCTTTAAGAATCTATATAGGCCTCTGGTTTTCTATAGGGGGTCTTGGGAGCAGTAGATGACCAGCAATGTAATGGAGGGCTCTTTGTTGACCATCTGGCCCCATAAAAGGCCTTGACTCCCTCATTACGTTTGTCTCTTTACACATATTAGACACCAATACACATCTTTTCTGAAGCCTTGATATGAAATGTCCGCTTACAAAATTGCTCTGCACTGTCTCATAGGTGTAAGCAATTGATACACCCTCAGACTGCCCTTTGTACCTAATGAAGCAGAACACATTCTTACCAAAGTCCAATACTCGCATGTCCAGATGTCTTCACATTCTAGTTGTAATAGATGTGAAGCTGCATATTGTGCATGAATGGGCACAAAATGAGCATGCTGTGCAACAATAAGCCACTTGAATAGGACGACTTCATTATCTGGCTCCGTACTGGTAAATGTAGACCTAAATTGCCCAGTATAGGCTTCTATTCGAAGATATAATTTGATTGCAATAACAATTCCCAGTGAGAGAAGGAAACCGTTCTGCATCTTAGCTCAACTAACGTGCTATTTGACCAGTCTATTATAACCATCCCAGTTTGTTTGTAGCCTGCCAGAATGCCCATTTCATGATTGTTTAGGAGTATTTTAACTCCATATTAAATTCCAACTTTCGGCAGCATTACCTTCACAGGTTTCACACCTTCCTATTCTTTGGGAAAACTCTCATGCAGGCGTACTTCTGTGTCCTGCAAATTATTTAGCTTACCGTATGTGCTGGAGGAAGTCCATCCCCTGCTGGAGGAAGTCATGTCTGCTGTACTTCCTGACTGCTCTGGCTGTAAGCTCTGCAGGTCTGGAAAACCTCAGCGCTATGGTCGCATATCCAACCCCCTTCTCTTCCTGGCCATTCCCAAAGCACACAGCAGGTTTTATTTTTGTGAATGGCCAGGAAAAGAGGGGCGCAGAGATGCTCATAGGATGAGGTCTATAAGACCTGCAGCGCATACAGCCAGAGGAAGTACAGCAGTTGCTGAACTTATTCTGACATACAAAATAAATAATTTGAAGAAGTGTATCTGTGTCTGATTTTAAAATGGGATATCTAACAAATCTTATTTCAGTGTGATTAGGTATCCATCCACAGACTTTTGGTCATATAGCATATCAGATAGCAGCCATTCTGGCAGGTTCAGTACCCTGAAAGGGAGATTTGCACTATTTTCCCTAACAAACTCATTCCTTTGACTTTGTCAACAAACCTCATGTTAAACCACAAGTATCACATTCCTTAGTGACAAGTAATTATTGTAGAAAGTCTGCACAAAGGTTACCTGCGTTTATCCTGATAAATTATGACTGATAGCAATGAATTTCTGTTATTTAACTTGTCAAACGTGTGTTTACTGTGCATATCTTTTCCTCCTTGAAAGAGGTTTGTGAAGCATAAAATGTTCTTGTGATGCAGAAAGTGGAAAGTCCCTTGGTTTCCTTTATACTCAGTCGCATAACAATGGTTAAGGATGTGTGTGTAGAACTTGTAACATTGAGATTGATAACCTTTGTAACCAAGGTGAAATTCTATGCCAACCTCATCCTGCCATACCTTTATTCCTGCTATTCATGATCAAATTTTCCACTTAAATGGAAACCAGAGCCCTTATTTAAATATTTTTTTATAGATATAGATGCAAAAAAGATCTGCCTAAAATGAACCTGTGGGTAGTAAAAACATTTTAGATTAACAGCAGGAGTAGACACTCCATTCTGATGATGTAAGTGTATGTACAGTTTTGGTGGTCTTTTAGTGGTTAACTAGGGGCACAGACTTGCACATAGAGGCTTAATGTAATGCTTACCCAATGTCTGAGACAACTGCAATGGGGCTACCAGGTTTGCATAGCTGGTGAATTGTACTCACTTTGTAGGCTTTGACAAGGGGGCGGGATCCTGTGCCATCATGTATATGGATCGGAGTTGGCCCTGGCAATCAGAAGCCACGCCACCTTTCTCTTATGCAGCCTGCATTCCAATCAATGGATTCCTCTATTCACACTAAACTGTGTGGATGAAAGAATCTGATCTGTGGGCAATTGTATTTAGATACCTGCGGCACCCACCGCTATCCGAATACCTGGATGCATCCGAATACCTGGGCCATCTGGATGCAGTCACGGTTTGGCTAGCAATTTTTCACCTGGATCATTCAATTGTTGAATTACTTTTGTCGAACCGGGTGGTGCGAACATGACTACTCACTGCTCGAATTTTGGCCAAATCAGCAGGAATCCTCCAATTGTAGACTGTATATGGCTAGCTTTAGGCCCCGGCGTTTAATTGTGTGATGGGACGGGTTTGAATTCTAGTAATATTCACACTTTACATGAATCCCTTACCAAATTTCTCAGGGTGCATTTACACTGCCCGCACTTCAAAATGCTTCATTTTAGTATGTGGAATGTTGTTTGTTTTTCTGGACAGTGGTGGGGGTGATGTGATTTGCTGTTTTGGTGCATCACACTTTGACTTTTTAAAAAAAAAAAAAAAAAAGTTTTATTTAAGCCTCCGTGCCAACCAATGCACTGCAGGAAAAATGTAACATGTCTGCATTTTTTGAACTGCATCACACATCATCCCTGAGTTGTGGTATGTATGAGCCTCATCTATGGTGCAGGGTCTTCCGATCTGGACTTACGATACAGAGTTGCTCCTGGCATAAAAATGCAGCAATGTGCCAGAGTCTCAATAGCACTAATCCTTCCCTTCTGTCTACATGAATCATGACACACTTGCGTGACGAAAATGTAACACACTCATTGGTTGTGCTATAAACCAAATTGTCAAACCATCCAATGGCTGGTGTGATAGCTGATCACATGTGCAGCATCATGGCAGTTGGCCAAGATGGCAGCTTCCTTGGCTGAAAATGATAGGAGGGTTTGCTACCACTTTAAAGTGATATTAAAGTATTGTTTATTATTTTTTTTGTTTAAAAATAACAAACATGTTATACTTGCAGTGGTTGTGCACACAACAGCCCTGATTCTCCTCTTCTCGGGTCCCTAGCCGGCGCTCCTGGCCCCTCCCTTCTGCCGAGTGCCCCCACAGCTAGCAGCTTGCTATGGGGGCACCCGAGCCAAACTGCTGCTCTGTTTGTCCGTTCAGACACAGAGCCGAGGCTAGGCCCCACCCCCTCTTTCTCCTCATTGGCTCACTGACTTTGACAGCAGAGGGAGCCAATAGCTCCCAAAAGGTTTTTTTTTTTAATCCCAATGTGTATATAATTAAGATAAAAAAAACTTCTGCCTTTAGAATCACTTTAGGCTGGCCATACATGTTTTGAAACGTGGCTGACCCAGCAGGGACCTGCTGAATTTCAGTCCATGTGGTTGATCTGCCCATTGTCCCCTCTTCAACCATCCTGTAGGAAAATTTCTGCTCAATCAGTGCTGCAGGCTATAGCCTGCTGTGCTGATCAGTGTATTCTGACAGCAGAGAAGTCTCTCTGCTGTCAGAATACAATAACACAGCGGGGAGGATTCCTCCGTCGGTTCCTTTTTTTTTTTTTTTTTTTTTTGTCCAGGGACGACCCAGTCGGTGCAAAGTTTTGTACATACCGGTCGGATTTCACTAAGATTTCCGTCTTCAAAAAAAATAGAATTAATATATGTGTAACCCTAATTTTTTTTTTTGGAAAACCCTCGATAACCGAGGGAGACGACAGTTTCAGTCACTCGGTTACTCCTCTTTCTCCCCCACCCCGGATCGGAGCCGAGACACAGACTTGCCTGTTTGTCTCGTCGTCAAACCGAGCCCACGGGGGTATCGTTCGACGATCGACACCCCCGTGAGCCGTCTTCCCTCCCCGGT
>BLSH010042062.1:1442582-1455768 GCA_018402905.1 Glandirana rugosa | reverse complement strand
ATCTTGTGGCTGTGGTGGCAGGCTATAGTGGAAAGTGCATCTTGTGGCTGTGGTGGCAGGCTATAGTGGAAAGTGCATCTTGTGGCTGTGGTGGCAGGCTATAGTGGAAAGTGCATCTTGTGGCTGTGGTGGAAAGTGCATCTTGTGGCTGTGGTGGCAGGCTATAGTGGAAAGTGCATCTTGTGGCTGTGGTGGCAGGCTATAGTGGAAAGTGCATCTTGTGGCTGTGGTGGAAAGTGCATCTTGTGGCTGTGGTGGCAGGCTATAGTGGAAAGTGCATCTTGTGGCTGTGGTGGCAGGCTATAGTGGAAAGCTATATAACAATATAAATAATGCACTTCAATCATCCTGACACCATATATGTTGAGTTTTTTATTACAGCCTTGCTTAACCTTGCAGCGTTCGATGCCAGAGGCGGATCATGTCCATTTTAAATTCAGAAGTCCGTTTGACCAACATAAGAGTCAGCAGGGACACTTAAGGGGCCAGGAAATGTCTCCCCAACAATATAAAGGGTTCAAACACATTTGGCTCCAGTTGTAATTTTTTTATTTTTATCAGCTGCCATTTTCTGTCTAAAGTTTGGTCGTTTGTTTAGGAGTGACTAGATACTGTATGTGTTGTGTGATGTTCACTTGTCCACAGCAGCTATAGCATTAAACAGTTGAGCTGCGTGGTGTAAGGCCCCTTTCACAGGAGCGCCTTCACTAAGATCTGCTTGCTCAGCAGGAGATCTCTCTGCGGATGACAGGTCCCGGACAGAGTCCCGCTATTTCTCTATGGTGCAAGCTGATGGAAATGGACCACATGTCTGTTTACATCCAATCCTCGAGACAAGGAATAAGACCACCATTTTTCTGTTTTTATCGGATTGGATGGCGGGAGGTGTTAGCGGATGTGTCCGTTCGCATCCGCTGCTCCATAGAGCTGACTGGAGGGGGTTCGATCAGGTGGACTTGACTGGACAACCCATGTGAAAGGAGCTTAGGACTCCATACACACTATTAGTTTTACCAAAACCATGTAGTGGGCCTTTGTGATTGCATACAAATTAAAACGCCTAAAGTTTGACCTCATATATGGTTTTGGTAAATCTGAAGACGAAAATCTGCAGAACATCTAATAGTGTGTACAGGGTCTTAAGCCTCATACACACGGTTCGATTGTCGTATGACCGCGCTTCTGATTTGTCAAAAGCGTGTGTCAATGATTTTGTAAAGCATACTGACTATCCGAAAATTTTTGTTCGACCTGAACTCAACGTCAGAAGTGGCGCAATGTTTTGAATATTTTTTGCATCTTTTTTTCCTTTCTGAGCATGCATAGTCTTGGTCTTACGGTTTTTTTCAGACGAAAGCCATACTAATGGAATGTTGCGTTGTCATAGGAAAAAAAAATGGTCGTAGTCTGCACATCCAGCTTTTGTCTGACGAAAAATCAAAATCCGCTGTCGAAAAGGAACATACTAACGGTAGGAATTTCGGACGACAGGCCATCGAACGAAAATTCCCGCCTGAAAATCTGTTTGTGTGTACGAGGCTTAAGGCTGCTAAGACATAGGTGTTGATTTACTGAAACTGGAGAGTGCAAAATTTTTGTCAAAGCTTAAGGCTCCATGCACACTGGACACTTTATATAGTAATTTTGGACGTCGGATTTCTGGCAGAAAAACGCTGCTTTTAAAACTAGCTTTTATCAGCGTCCTGTAATAGCGCTTATGCGCGTTTATTGGTGTCTGTGTTTTTGAGCGTTTTTTTTTTACTTTATTAGCCTCCATTGACTACATAACACGCCGGATGCCGATAAATGGCTGTTTAGCGGCATTTTATGAGTGTTAATCCAGCGGTTTTTGCTGTCAGAAGAACCACTCTTAAAAGCCAATTCAGGACATTCAGATAACAGCTCAAAAACGCCACTGCTGTTAAACGACAATAAACTTCCATGTGTGCATGGGCACATAGGATAACATAAAGGGGCATTTTTGGCTGTTAAACAACCGTTTTTGGGCGTTTTTTTTTTTTTTTTTATCAGCTTCATTGTGCCTAGAGCCTAATTGAATAAGCTGAAGTTAGAAGCTGATTGGCTAACATACAGCTGCACCAGATTTTGCGCGCTCCAGTTTTAGTAAACCAAACCCAATTGTACAGGTTTGGTGGTCAGACAGATTTTGCCACTTGCCCGGTAATTGCATTGACAGCGTGTATGTTGTCTGTGGTTAAAGTGATATAATTGCTCTACTTGAAATCTAGTTCCAGGTTACAGGTGAGTTGACAATGATTATTTGCACACATTTCTGTTATTAGCCAAAAAAGGCCTAATTGGCTGTAAATGTTTATCATTAGCATTCTGTAAAACCTTCCGAGTCACCACTGGTCAGCATATTACATAAGTGGTGTTGATCTTTGGGTCCATAGCTAGCTGAACTTCAGATTTATGATGTGTACATTTTTATTAGCATTTTTAAATATGGAAGGCATTTTTTGTCTAAATGTACTAAACTTCTCTTTTGACTCAAGACAGCTCTTAATGCACTATAAAAACATTTGAGATTTCTAAAATTCTTGCGTTGTCATCCGCCATTATAATAGAGGGAATGTAAGGACATTTACCTGCACAAAGGAAGTAAAGCAAGTTTTTCTGGTATTTAAGAATATAACCTCATGGTTGCTATGCACATTTATATATTTTGTTTTACAGTAAGGAATGAGTTGTGGACAAGTGAGTGTCATCATTTTATGGTTTAAGATCTTTTTACTTTATTGGAAAGCTGACATGACATTCAAAGTAATTAGACATTCCTCTTTGCTCATGATCACATGCTTTTCCTATATGTTGCTTGTGGTTCCTTTTAACGTGGAACAGCTGTGCAAATCTGTATAACTTGTATATATCCCTTCAGTCTTTCTTTGACAGACTAATTAACCACATGACCTTAGGGAAGTTACCCAGTGTCCCAATAACAAGACTTGGCAAGAAAGCCATATTGTGAAATTGCATTCACAGGGTAATCATCAACCTTTGTTCACTTATGGAAGTTGCTGTTAGTTGTATACAAGTTTTTTTTTTTATTTTTTGAGGGAGGAATTGTGGCAAAACCCTTTGTAGGTAGAGTGATTAACAGTTTAAACGAATTTCCCTTTACTTCCTGCTGTTACCTGCACAATAAAATGAGAAATTCTCTTTAGTGGGCTCATGGACTAAACTAATGGAGTTCCTAACCCTTTCCCACGTTATCCAAAGCTACAAAAAAGTCTGGCTTGAGTTCCACCTTAACCTCCCTGGCGGTATGACTGAGTCTGGAATTTATTGCTGAAAGCGGTAATGGTTTTCTGCATGGAGATATGGCGTTATGTACTATAGGCCTGCAATGGTTCGTAATTACTTACTTAAAACCTCCCTGGCAGTATGAATGTCAGATTTTTGGTGCTGAAAGGGGTACAATTATTTTGCAGTTTGAAAAATGAAATCATAAATTATAATATAATAAATAACTAAAAATAATTATCAAAAATAATAATATAATAGTAAAATGTATTCAATAATGTAATCAAACCAAAAACGCAGAAATTTGCTCATTTGCAGAATTGTCGCTTTCGTCACTTTCAGTGTCTGATGATAAATTTCCCCAAAAATCAGTATCACTCAATTCTGCAAATGATTCTTATTTACTATCGGTGTTTTCTAGCTGGTCAAAAACCACTTTTGACGCAAAGGGACACTTTTTGGTTGCTATGGACATTCTCATGTTTCCAGGCAGAAAGAATGACATTTATTATATAAAAGTGCATGCAGGGCTCTGGGCAAACCACTAGGGACAAAGGGGATGTAAAATGTTTTCATACAGTAATGTAATATATAAGATTACAGTGTACTGTATGTGCTGTGTGTGTTTCACTTTTTGAATTTCCCGCCGGTCTCCGTCCCCGTGCGACGCGACACTCGCAGGGAACGGAGCCCGGCACACAGGAGTCATCTGGCGGCGGACAGACACGCTGACACCGCGGGAGGACATCGCTGGATCCAGGGGACAAGGTGAGTAACATTGCCTGGATCCAGCGATGCAAGCCCGAGTGTGGCTCGGGGTTCCCGCTCTTGGTACTGAAAATCCACCCTGAGCCACACTCGGGAATACCGCCAGGGAGGTTAAGAAAAGGTTTTGTTAGATTTCATCATAGTAAAAATGTAACCTTTATGCCTGATCTGTTGGTAGTGGGTACTTTTGCTGAAGGTATTGATAGACGTAGTTGTCTGAATCACCGTTTTGTGGGGTGTGAATTAGCTTTGCTTTGGGTGATAAATTTTGGTTTGTTCTGGTAAGCAATTTTTAGTAAATAGCCATTTTTTTTTTTTTTGTTAGTGTAGCGTTAAGCCAGTGCTGCCTTTCATGGCATACTACATGCTTCCTACATATGAGTGTGGATGTTACCATGTGCAAATATTTGCCTGTAGTAGTGATTTGACTTGCTTTGATAGGCAGAGGTGCCATCTGATTAGGTAAAAAATGGATTGTTGCAGGTGATACCTAAACCAGGAATGCTGCATGTGGTCATAGGGGTGGCTGCGGCTCCACTTGTGGTCTCCACTTTTTTCCAGCTTGTGAGCCATTTTCACAAGAGCGGTGGTAAACTTGCTGTGAAATATTGTCATGTAATGATGGGTATAAAAGCTGTGGTAATTTCTTTAAATTTGTTGTTTTGTTGGTTATCAATTCCTGGTCCTTATTTGAAGCCTTGTACACATGGTTCGATGGTCGTATGCAAACTGTCCTAAGACCGCTCGTTGTATGATCATCCGACCGTTAGTACGCACGATTAGAACAGCTTACGTACAACAACAGTTGTATGAGCAAACTATAAAACTTTGGTAGTACCAACAAGCGGTCGTACGACCGTTGTATCGTGTGTACAGAGAAGTTGGTCCAACAAGTTGTACTGTGCAAAACACGCATGCTCAGACGTCAGGAACGGATGGCGCTGATTGCATGCACCTGAACTTTCTCTTTATACGTTAATAACACGTCACTGTGTTCGGCTTGGTCGTACGATCGTGTAGCGCATGTCAGTACGCAAGCTACATGAGCCAACATACGATTTGGTATGTTCGGTTGTACGACCGTCGAACCGTGTGTGAGGCTTAACTCCCCAGATGTTTTATGAACTTCATGACCTGTGATTGTGATTCTAGATTTCCACCAAACTATTGAGAAATAGTACTGTGTGTGTTTTATTGGCCTAAGGAGAATTAGTCGTCTTGTCCTTGTGATGACTGTGAGAACATTTAGCTGGCTGCCCCAGCTCTGTAGCTCGGTCTTAGCATTTTGCAACAGCTTCTAACCAAGCTGCTTGTGACTTCTACCCGTCTTCTGCCAGCTGTCATTTTATTGCCCCCCTTATGTCTGCAGTTGCAGCTTGCTTGGAAAATATTACATAACAAAGATGCGTTCTGTGCAATTTTGAAAACATTTGTTTGCATAGACGTACTTCCTATTTTGTATTCATTGAACAATTTGACGTACAGTAGCTTTTTTATTGGATCGGACTACATGGAATCAGCCTTTACTCTCAAAGTGCATCAGTGAGCTTTGGCTGCCCATGACCCTGTCACCAGTTTCTTTCTTGGACCACTTTTGTTGGGTTCTGGCCACTTCAGATCGGGAACATCCCACAAGAGCTGCAGTTTTGGAGATGCTCTGACCCAGTCGTCCAGCCATTACAATTTGGCCTTTGTCAACGTCGCTCAAATTCTTATGTTTGGCCATTTTTTCTACTGTCGGATGTATCAATTTCAGGCATAACATGTTCACTTGCTGCTTTAAATATCCTACCAACTTTCTGATGCCATTTTTTACTAGATAATCCTTATTCACCTTACCAATAAGCAGTCATATTGTGTAATCATTTTTCTTTGTTCTTTTTTCCTATAGTATAGACATCTATACCCGTTTTAGGTTTTGTTCTTGTGCAAGTGTTGTCAATGATTTGGCTTCAGTAAAATAAGTATTCCATTTTTTTTTTTTTTACCTAGATAGATGCAGCATTTGCTCAAAGGCTAAAAACCGATCAATGAAACACTGCTGATTGCTCAGTTCTCAGAGCTCCCTGAGCAGAGAGCTGCCTGCTCTGTCCCCCCCCCCTGCTCACTGGAGCACTGGGCTGTGGAGGGGGCAGGAGTGGTCGGCTCAGGGTCCCAGCAGCTTGCTGAGAGGCTGAGCCGGATGCTGGTCCAGGCATGTGGGCGGGTCCCGACCATATGGGCACAAACTTTCCTGAGCCTGCAGCGGCTCTCTGCCATCAGCTGAAACAAACTGCACTCCTGTGATCTACAGGAGAAATACAGCCAAACAAGCTTTGGCTGTACTTCTCCTTTTTAGAGAAAATACATGATTCTTATTGGGACCCATTCCTACTAATGCAGTGTGCTGTATATCTTGGATGTGCTGACCTGTGGTTTCCTACTCAAGTCCATTGCATGGAGACCTTCAAAAATTCACAGTTACACTTGTATAAATACCTGGTGAGATTTGGAGGCTGACCTGTGTCTTAATATTGGCCCCCCTTATTGTTGTGGGCAGCAATTTTAACAATATAGTGAGTGTCAGAAAGGTGCTGCCAAACCTTTGATATGTCAGTATGTGCATAACAGGGCACCTTGGGCTCTCCCTGCCCTTCAAGGATATCCATAATCATGTTTGAATTCCATTCTGGTACCCCTAGCTGCCTGTATTTTGTTCATGTTGCTATATTTACCACTTGGGTGACAAGACAGGTTTACTTTAAGGATAGTTCTCTGATTTCATTCAGATTCTCGTCATTTGTCACAATTGCATCATGTCCACAGTCTGTAGTACCTTCCTTTGTGTATTTCCACTGGCTGTGAAACATGCTCAGCCAGGTGAACAAGTCCAGCCAGTCGGCTCAATCACATATCTGTTACTGTTGTGAATGAAGTGTGCTTTGAACACAGATTTATGATTATACTTTATATATATTTTGCAACACTGAGCAATTGGATACATTTATGCCAACACATCATTTCCTTTCCTTGTTATGGCATCAGATGCTGCCAGGTCCAATTAAGTCAAAAGGTAATAAACCACTAGTATTTGTTCAGCCCAGAGTGTGGTGAACTAAAGCCTGGCCGTAGACGATTCAGATCTCGGCCAGTTCAGCAAGTACCATCTGAGATTCAAGCCATGTATGGGCAGTCAGATTGTGCCCAAGTTGATCAATTTGGGTGCAACCAGCCTGGCAGATTGTTAGTGGGATTATTGCCAGTGGCTATAACCACTAGGAATAATCACTGTGTTGTACTCCTGGAAGAGACGGCTCTCCTCGCCTGGAGAACACGATTTCTCCATGGAAGGAATTGCCCAATCAATATTGATTGTGTTGATGGGGGAATCAAGCAACTCACGGTTGCACGAAAGAAAATTGCAACATCCATGGCCAGCTTTATTCCCTCAATGTTCTTGCATTTTTTTCATACAATGGTCAATTGTCCATCTTGGTGGGAAATGTAACATTTACAAGTGGATGCAAAGCCCTGCAATCCCAAGTATAGCTTCAATGAGAAGGCTGTCACCATCTTGAATAATTCCTACTAAAAAAACTGTGTGAATGAAAATTTTTGATTAAAAAAAAAATATTTGATATGGTTGGTAAATGTACAGATATAGGCTGTTAAATTTATATGTAATTGTAGACTGTCTTTGAGTCTGAGCTTGGCTTTGGCCTTTGTGTAACCCATGATCTGATTGTGCAGTGTTGTGAGGTCAGGCAACTGACAGTCCAGGAACTATAGGGCTCATCCATACCTGAATGGTGAAACTCGGTGATGTGGTGTATTACTGTGAATAAGTTCTGGATCTGTTCTGGTCACTGATCCATTTTATGTGCTTGCATGTAGTACTCTGTGACAACATGCTCCCAAACCTCTGCATGTCCTCCCTTTAAAACACTTTCAATGCACGCTAACCTTTTTGACCTACAGCTTTCATTCACATTGAGCTGCCAAATTTCCCCTCACCTCTGACCTTATGACATTCCAGCTTACACACCCTTACCCCTTACTCCTCTATTCAACTAAGCTCAATGGCTGTTCTCTTTTTTTACCCTGGAAGAATTTGGGTCCAACCATAGATGGGGCAATTGTGGTAAAGATAGATCTTGCCATCTGATGCTGTCAGCAGATACATCTTTGCTTCGTATGCTCTGTTGCAAAAAAAAAAATCTTTGGAGAACAGTTAGTGTCTGAAAAATGAACCCATTTTGTGCCAGCCTATTCCCGTACTTGTCCTTAGTAGTCCTTATCTATTTTCCTTGTTTCAGGTCAGTGTGTTTGTGCAGTTTCCAAACAAATGGCTTATCACTCAGCCCTTGGCCCTGTTCCTGGGAGCCATTTTCCTGTGTAGCTAAACAAACAGTCTCTGAAACGGTGCTTGAGTACACACAACACACAATGGCAGTTGTAACATTATATGAGTTAATATTTAAAATACAACTGCTCTGAATTAAGATGTACAGACAAAATGCATGCATAGGTAAGTACGTCAGATATTTACAACCGTTAGGTGTGTTTTATAGCTCAGCTTGGCGTAGGGATCTTTAGTAACATCATCCAAGGAGAATAGTATGCTATGCTAACCATCTATAAGGGCAAACACAGCAGAGTTGGCCATAATGTTGGCCAACTGTGATAATAAAGGGGTACAGAAATAAGTAAACCACCATAGTGCGATGTGTGTACTTGGATTTTTATTTTTGGTTTGTTTGCTGTGGCAGTGTCTGCACACGGTTACTCCAGTTTTACTCTGCCCTCTTGGGAAAAAGGAGTCTTTTGAAATAATTACATCATCAATCTGAATACACAAATGATTCTGGTCAGCTGTGGCTCGTCTTTGTCTTATCTGTCACATGCTCATTAGAAGTTTTGTTTTATGGTGAGCTCCTGTTGCTTGCTGTCAGTGGCCGGTTGACCTGAACTGTGTCAACAGGACCTGGTTAGTGATTAAGAATTGAGTTTAGATTTGCATGTTATCTCAGACAGTACAGCCTGAGTGAGAGACAATATACGGAAAAGCACATTGGGCTCAGATTAGACATTAAACTCCCGCACTTCGTTTGGCAAATAAAGAACACCCCCTTGTAAGCCAAAATCATGCATGTATGCGTTCCTCCTGAGTTCAGATTAAATAGTACCATGTATAATTGTGCGTCTGAAGATCAACCTGTCCACAGTCGATGGATTAAGCACTCTGTGCGCCATGAATGACATGAAGGTAATTGGCTATAAAATATGAAATTTAATATAGGACTTTGTTTTATAATGTTTTGAAAAGTCAGCATAGCAACCTATCATTTGATTTTAATGCTATTGTACAAATTTAAAGTCCACCCAGACATGTGGGTTTTTTTTGGGGTAAATTCTAGAGTAATTCCCAGTGATTTTTGAGGGCCTAGTGGCTATATCAGTCCACTGGACTATATCTATGCAACTATAGAATAATGTGAAATTGACAGCTGACATTGTATGATGGATAGTTTGTTGGTACAAGACATTAGAGAACAGGTGCTGGCAGTTATGTTTGTAGTTGGAGGAAATTATGTTTGTACACCCCTACCTTACTATGGTAGATATGCCCTGCCAGAGGTTTCTTGGGAGAGTTGATTGGCTGGGTTAAATTGTTCAAGGTTAATTGTTTTTTTTTTCCTTGCGAGAGCCTTGCACAGCGATGTGTGCTGATCTCTCCCAGCCCATTGACCAGGCTCGCACCAACGATCGGGACCCAGGACTCCCAGTTCCCGGTCACCTGATTGCTGTGATATCCTCTGTGATATCCTCTGGCTATCACAGTGCTCAGTCACTCTGTACCCCACCCATGTGTTTTCTTTCTCTTCTGAATGGAGAGAAAGATGCATTGTATCTTGCTCTCCTTGCAGCAGAGAAAGCTGTAAAAAAATAAATATCAAATATTAAGATAATAGCTAGATTAAGGTTTGATCCAAGTCAGGATCAGAATATTTTGGGTAGAATTTAAAAAACTTTCCATTAGGACCTGTGTATAACATTTCCATACAGGAGCTGAAGGGCTTAGAGAAAGTGGTTTGAAGCTTGTCGAAAGCTTTGCAAAAGCTTGCTGATAGAGCAGGGTGAACAGCCAAGTTTTTATGTAACTTATACAAGATGAAGCCCATGTGAAACAGGCCTTAAATTGATTGTAAACCTCAGGCATGAAATATGAACAAAGTATATCTTTCTATAGTGTGTTTGTCGCAATTAGGAGCATTAAGTGTCATTTCTGTCTGTTGCTTCCTTCCTCTGCTATCAGCACAAATCACTTCTGACTAGTTTACCTGACACCAAAAGAAAAATGGTGACAAGGGAGGGAGCTTCAACTGATTGACAGCCTCAGCTCTGTTCCTGTGTGAAGAGGAGTGTATACCTCCCCTCCAATCAGCTGTCAGAGCTCTCCTCTCTGGTCCTCTGTAGAGAGTAACTTCACCTCTCCGCCCCCATTTTTCTGACTGCTCAGACCAGATTTATAATTTCTCTACTTTGGCTGTAGAGAAGACTGCAGATAAACAGGTATAACGTATGTAGTACGATTTGTTTCATCTCTGTGTATCACCCAAGGCCAGTCACTTCACTTGGGTATGTGTAAGGGTTTATAACCACTTGAAGTATCACCGTGCCTCTTGGCCTTTGTATGTAGATGAAGAATAATTTTCTCCAGGTTTGAGCATAGTATCTGTATAACATGACACTGTGGTTTAGAAAGTTGAAAGATAATTACCAGTTGGGAAATCCTGGCTAAGAACTCACACCTTTTTATAACCTGCTATGTGGAAACCACAGTCACACCCATAAGGCTGCAGAAAATACAACAATGCTTCTGTTTTAGTGTCACATTCCTGCTGACCTGCTGTCAGCACACAAGGTAGAACAGTGCTCTGTACTATATATCTTCAGGAATAGTATAATCGTGCCGTGCAAAGAGCAGCCATGATGGGCAAAGTACTGTAATCCATCTGGTGGATTGGAGAAAAAACCGTGCGAGTAATCGGATTGGGTTGATTTCAGTGTTGTAATGCATTTTTCTTTTTCTTTGCAAGCTTCACTGGTGTCAGTTGGGCTGTGTAGGGGTTAAACTTTGAGTAGTGCTTCTAAAGGAAAGAATAGCTCATTATCACATGCAGACATTTTTCTAAATGGCAAGCTTGATCAGATGGCCAGATGTTTTACTGCCTATCCTTTAGTGAGCAACCAGCACATTTTCTGCCTGCATTTCCCCATATTGCAGTGTGAGGATGAAAGGGAAAGTCTGGTTGCTATAGGCAGAATTTTTTCTTTTTTTGGTAAGATAATGGCATCATTTTGCAAAGTACTACATACAAGTATTCCCTTAAATGCCATATATGTTCAGTATAAGTGCAGGGTTACCCATGCACTCCCAAATTACCATGAGATCCTATGTGGGCTTTTCCCCAGCTTGGCCAAGAAATTGTGGCCAGCATGCTGTTCTGGAATCATGCTTTTTTTTTTTTTCATTAGAGCTTGTAATCGCTCTCTAGTTAACCCTTTCAGAACCTGCGCAAGTCCAACCGCCATCTGATCTCTGTGGCCAACGTTCGTCAAACTGAAAACTAACTTGATGTTTTATCAGATCTCAGGATAATGCAGTACATTTTGTGAAACATTGAACTTCTCCCTTGAGGCAAAGCACCCTTATGTCCGTTGCCTCTTGCCTTTTTCATATGGAGCTAAAGCTTGATATGTGATCCTTGGCATTGAGCCTTTGAAGCTGCACACACTGAGGTGTACATTTCAGCCAGAAACCCACTAAGATCCAAGGATAAAACGCTGATCTCACTGTACTTGCCTAGGGGATCAGATGATGCCCCTTCAGACCTGTGTTAGTGATCATGCCGGGCCTCTGTAATATAGAGGCCACAGTGGCACTTTTATTGCTGACCTTGTATTATTCCTAACCCTGGCTTCCTGCTATGTATTATAGTTGTGGACTTTGTACGGCACACTGTGTTAAAGATGTTCCTTCTCTGGTAATGTATTCAAATATCAGGGCAGCAAAAGTTTGTCCAGAATAACAGGCGGTCTATTGTATTAAATACATGGTCACTTCATATCAAATGCATTGTTTTCCACATAGGAAAAAAAAAACATTTCTGAACTTTATGGTTTGAAAGACCATTTTCAGTATGGTGTTTCTTTTTAATTTTTTTGTTTTTTATTTTTATTTTTATTTTTTTTTTTAGATCAGAAAATACTACATTGTAAGCAACTTATCAGCATGAGTCGCCTATCTAAATAATTTTTTTTTTTTGTATTTTTCACCCCTGTGCCTGCATCCTGTATAGTCAACTGTGTCAGTTTTACAAACATCTGCAATAAATGAATCTTTGTACATGCTGTCCTACTCTTAAAACAAACTTGCATTGAGAAGAATTTTTAGACTGTTGTTGCTGCCCATTACTAAATCCAATGACTTCAAGTGGAGTTCCGGTCCCCCAAGTAGTTTTTTAAATGCAACATTTAGATAGCATTATTAATGTAGTCCTTTTTATTTATGTATAAATAGTTTCAAACTAACTGAATCTCGGAAGCAGGCAGTGTCCATCTCTCCTCTGGGCATCTGAAGCCCTCTTGTATCCATTTCTGGGATTCGGTGCAGCTGGCTACTCAGCATGCACCTCTCAATCTCACACCTGCACACTGCGCAGCACTCCTTCATCCTTACGCGTTGGCAGAAGTTCTTGCCCAGATTGCTATACCAACCTCCTGGTCGAGAAATAGCGCAAGATTTCGGTATTAGGCAACTCCCATGGACTCCTGGTATAGATGACACAGATTTTGAAGACGGTTGCGCATTCCTACTTCCTCACGACGCGTCACACGTCCACACTCTAACTCTCCACGTACGACTCATCGGTCGACGTGGCTTAGGGTCTTTACCTATGTTCTCCCGAAGTCTACGGGTCTCCTCTCTACCTGTGACGGACGAAGGCTCTAAGTCAATCAAACTTTGATAAATATGTATTTATTTTTCCTGATGTAATTATTACGATAGATTTACAACGTAAATTTTTTGATGAACCCCCTGGCCTTGAGGTGAACTTCAGTAACCTAAATCATTACCCGTCGTTGTTGTCAGATTTTTAAGAAGAGTTAC
>BLSH010042062.1:1430199-1441209 GCA_018402905.1 Glandirana rugosa | reverse complement strand
ATGCTGCTTCAGAAATTCCAGCTTGATGACCATCCACTTAGATATTGTTCAAGTAGCACTGAGGAGGGGATCATTCACAGGCAGCGTTGGTAAACGCCCTCGAAAATCGATTCTGTAGTCCCCGGGGTCACAGTTGGGTGAGCAGCACCTGTCTAAAGTGCTGTATATTTTCTATTTGAATATCGCCATGGATGGGGACCTTTTTATGCACAGTGTTCCACCTATCACCAAGAAGGTGAAATCTCAGGCAGCTTGGTCCACAGTTGACATTCAGCAAAGGGTTTACTGGCCCTTACAACCGCTGACAGGCCACTGGGATTTTGCTCCATGATTTGGCAAGGTTTTGTTCATTGGATAGTGACGTTTTAATTTTTTTACTGCATATCAGCTTCTATTAAAGAGGGGTTGTAAACCCTATTTAAAAAAACAAAAAACTGTAAGACAAAGGCTTAATGAGCTAGTATGTATCGCATACAAGCTCATTATGAAACACCTTAGATTGAAGCCCCCACATCGGCGCCTGCACACTGCTGACATCTTCCCCGGTGTTTCTTCCGGGTTGATGGGCTCCGGCGCTGTGATTGCCCGGAGCCACGACGATGTCACTCCCATGCATGCACACGGGAGCCACCAGTCACGGCACAGGGCCCTGAAGAAACAGCACGGGCGTCCGTTTCTTCAGAGCGAATGCGCCGATGGCGGGGTATGTAGTAAATATCTCCTAAATGGTTCAAGTTTAGGAGATATTTACAGTACCTACAAGTAAGCCTTATTCTAGGCTTACCTGTAGGTACAATTAAAAAGAAGACTTTACTTCCTCTTTAAAAAAACCAAAAAAGAACAAACCTGAGTGAAAGCGGGGGTAGGCCTCATGCACACGGGTGCATGAGGCCAAACAATGTAAATTGTGGGTGTATATCTGCGCCCAGGAGACACAGCTTCAGCCAGTCATAGTAATGAAAGGTTGTATGCTCCATACTTGTGTAAACCCGTATACAAGTGTAGATCTCTGGACACTCAAACTGCATTCAGAGATTTATACCCCCTACCTGTGTTTACACAAGTGCAGGAAATACCCAAGAACAGCCATTCATTTATGGGCATCTGTACTCTGCTGCTGTGTCTCTGCAGAAATGTGCCCACAAATTGAGGTATGGCCTTATGTGCATGTCAGGCCTTCTACTTTGGAATTTATAGAGAGTCCAGGTTAAAATTTGAAATAAAAATGGAGCTTATGCCAGACAATAGAATGTGGACCATATCTTTGTCATCATACATACAGCCCTGCAGTAAAAGACATTTGAAGCAGCAGTTGGAGTGTTTGCTGAAGTCTGGGTAAAGTGTCAGAGCTTTATGTTCTGTGTACTGCTAGATGTATTTCAGTAAATGTTACTGATGGTGCGGGTTATGTAATGTATTGTTGCAAAGGCACTGCTAGTGCTATAGAGTGATAAAGGCCATTCCTAGATGATTGGAGGAGTTGTAGCTTGCATCTCATGGAACTGGTTAGCTGTAAATTAAGTTCACAGTATGAGGCCTTCATGAACTGGAGATAATGATGTGAGAAGATGGAGGAAAACGATGGCTATTTTAACGTTGTGAAGTTCTCTACTTTGCTCTGCATTCCTCTTATTTAGGTATAGTCATATAAATAAGGCTATTTCTCTGGTTTGGACTACCTAGGTCAGTGTAAACCATACACAGAATGAAATTCATCTGATTCCTGCTGAGTCGCATGAAATTCCTTCCCTGGTTGCCTATGATGAAGGAGCAGGGAGAAAATTCAGGGTTGAACATCACCTCTGATTAGATGCAGGCACTGTTTGTGTATTCTGAGAGCTTCAGGTGCCAGCTTTCAGACTACAATAATCAGCCCAGCAGATTCAGCAATCCACATTTACATGGAGGAGGGACTCCAGTGATTTCTCATTAAGTGGCCTAGTCATGGCTGTTTTGACTTCTCTTTACCAGCTCAGTTACCTATTATCTGTAGAATGAAGTCGCATTTCTGTTTCCTAATATGTAATCCCTTTGGTTTTATCTGCTGTTTTCCATTAAGTTAGCCTTAATGAGCTTTTATATATAAAACAAGCTGGCTTATTTTTGTTAATGTAGCAACCATTTAGAATTCTTGTTTCACATTTAAAACCTGGATTGGATGCATGATTGCTGGAAGGTGATTGGCTGCCATGTTGTGAGAAGAAATATTCCTCCTAGTCCATTCTTCGTACTAAGTCCCTAAATTCATTGTGGTTCATGCAACACCGATGGCTTATTTTTATTCTGCAGAAAAAAAATGAACTTGGGTAGGTTTGTTTTTGTGAGAGTGCTTGAAAACAATGAATGGCTAAAATATTTTGTCGTTGATCACTCTACCATGTGTTATACCTTTTTGGAAATATGACACAGCCTGCCAGTTTGTTCTGAATGTAGAAGGCATTGGTTTCCTAGGCGGTAGCTGTGTCTCCTCTTGTTTATGCTGCAGAGAGCTGACAAGCTCCAAGTGTTCAGTGGAGCTGGAGCGCGTTCCAGGGAGTTGATTGGCTGGCACTCAAGCAGTAGGAAACTGCCCCCCCCAAATTGAAGGGTTCTTGTTTTCTGATAGTGGAATAATCCTTGTGTTATTTTAGTAGCCTAGACAAACAATGAATAATCCGCCTTTCTGCTTTTATATAGTTGCAATCGCTGGTGTTAAAGTGAATTTTCACCTTTGCAGCCAAATCCGAGACCCCCCACCATATGTTTGTGTTTCATTCACTCAGCATGGTGAAAAAAAAATCTCTTCCTAGTTGTTTGTTTGGAGCAGGATTATACACGGGGCTCTATCGGCAGTTTCTATTGTTCAGAATTACATGCAATGTGCTGATTCAAGGACAGAATGGTGTTTTTTTGTTTTGTTTTTACTACAGCAACCCATTACTACTCATTAACTTAATACAGCCTCATAAACCATTTCTTCCTAATCAGTTCATAAACACTCTAGGCCCTTTTACACGAACCCCCTCAGTTCTATCTCAGCAGGGGATCCTGGACTGAATTCTGCTGTGTGGGATTGGAGCATAAATGAATATCACACGTTACATTCGTTGTCCGTTCCGATTTTTCTTCCATCTTGTGATGAAGGAAAAAGAGACCCCTGTGATTCCTATAGGTGGCAAGATGTGAACAGACATACGCATGCCTAAATCCGCCCACATCCTGGTTGCAATCTTATTGCATTTGGTCTAATTAACCTGTTTGGACCTGGATTGTGGATGCCTTGGGATGGACACACATCCATTTACATCCAGCCACCCATAGAGAGGCATTGAAGTCCAATTTTGTTCTGTCAAATCTCAGGTTTTCTGTGTGTTTAATCCCCTTCCCTAAACTTCCCGTTGGGGAAACTGAACACACCCAGGGGCTGATTTAATAAAACCTGGAGAGTGCAAAATCTGGTGCAACTGTGGTAGCCAATCCTCTTCTAATTTCAGCTTGTTCAATTAAGCTTTGACAAAATTAATTGGAAGCATATTGGTGTCTGTGTATAGCTGCCCCAGATTTTGCAGTCCAGTTTTAGTAATCCAACCCCATAATGTCACTACTATTCCCCTGATTCATTTAGCCAGACTATGAGTCCCATCATGCCTTGAGCACATGCATGACCTATGTTGTCTTTTTCAAATGTTTTATTTTTTTATATGTAGTAGGCCCAGATAGCGTTTGGCACATGCTCAGAAGCGTTGCTCTAGAGCAGCGGTTCTCAACCCTGTCTTCAAGTACCCCCAACAGGCCATGTTTTAGGAATTTCTCTTAGATAAAACAGCTGTCCAAAATACCAAGCCATTGACTCTAATTCAAAGCACCTGTGCATGATAAAGGAAAACCTGCAAACATGGCCTGTTGGGGGTACTTGAGGACAGGGTTTAGAACCACTGCTCTAGAGGACCCTGCAAGTGAAAAAAGCTGCAGGAGGCAGAGCCAGCACCTGGCCCCTTTCACATGGGCACTGTCAGGTGGGTCCTTTACCTTGCTTTAGCGTTCTGTCAAAACCAGGCAATTGCCGTCGTACAGCCCTATATACATTGAAGAAGCAAGAAAAAAAAAAATAGGGCATGCCGTATTTAGCAGGCAATACTGCATGCCCCTGTGCCCTATAGAGGTGAATGGGACTGCGCCACAACCGCATCCAGTGGACAGTGTGCATATCTAGTTTACAAGTGATTACGAAGATCTGCCATCACACAGTGCAAATAGGGCTAATAATGGGAAACCTACCTTCCCAGCCCCCTCATCTGTACATAGAACAGGAAATCTAGGCAGAAATGTTTGGTTTTGTCATTATCAAAAGAAAGCAAATAAAAAGGTAAGCAGCAGTTTTTGAATATTATTTTTAGTCTTTCTATGTGAATGGGAACTTTTATCAAATAAAAAGTAGGTGGAAATACACTTTAAAGCCATGCCTATTCACGGCCTTGGACTTAACTAAACAAGTACAGTACCTGCATTTGATAGTGCTGATAAGAGAAATTGCAACACATTTAAACTTGACAAACTCATGTTCTAGTGAAGGATAAAGGTGGAAAGACAGGCACGTCAGCAAGCGCATATCTCACAGCTGGGCAGCGTTATAAGTGACTAATCAACTGTGCTTGTCATTGACACTCCAGCATCAGCTTGTGTCCTATCTCACCTGTGCTGACTTTAAAACTATATAATGTAGATTTTCCATATCAGCACCTGCAGGAAACCCATGTGAACACAAGGGTGGAAAATGAACCCAGGACCCTGGCATTGTAAGAACAGAGTAATACCTACCTAACCAATTTGCAGCTCACCTGTTTAAACATTGCCTCATAAAACCCATTGAAATCTGGTAGCCTACAGAATTAAAGCAAGGATTCCCCACCTAAAGGCTCACTAGTCTTAATAAATTGGATCAGCTCCCAGTAGCGTGTGAGTGTCTGTTTTGTCTGTCTTTGAATCCATCCTTCTTTTCTAAATGATCTCCACCCTTGGCGTGTGTGCAAATTTTGTCTCTTATTAAGCATAGGCATGTGTGTTCAGTTCAGCGGCAGTCCTTGTTCCCTGTCAATTAAACTAGCGTAGAATTTCTGCTGCAACAGATTTTATTTGATAGGTACAAGATGGCACACAGTGTCATGTATAGGAAGGTGACTCATTTTTAGGTTGCCAATGCTTAGACCAATTTGAGGGTCACCACTGCCGATTGGGCTAGAATTGGGGCACGTCCGTCTTCCTGGGGCGAAAGGACAAACATTTCTGGCAATCAGAAGCACTCATTATGGCACACAGGGATGCCTAAACTTGATCTCAGTAAGAAAAAAGGGAAAACGATTGTTCATGTGTGCTTTGTGGGTACATGTGAAATGAGTCACTTGATACCCTACCCTGATGCAGATCCCAGCTGTGCTACAATGGGTTTAAAGTCTAACTCTACCTTCTAAACCATGTTACACCTGTGTTTAGGATGTAACATGGTGCCAAGTGGACCTCCCAAGATGGACTTGTAGTTCTCAATGGAACTCACCGGTCTGCTGTTTGACTACAAGACAGATATGCTGATATTTCATATACATAAGGATGTACATACACTCACTGCAAATCTCTCAAAGGCTGGCCATAGATTCTTTCATTCTTCCCGGTCAGTAATTGTACTTGGACAGCCGGAATCCATGGCTGTCTGAGTACATGAACAGGGATTTCATGCTGGATGTAGTCACTGTCCAGTTGACAAATTTTCACCCAAATCGTTTGATGCTTCAATCAAAGTTTGTTGAGCCAGATGGAGCCAACAGGACCATCCACAACTCTAATTTTGTCTGATTTATCAGGTATTGGCCAAATTTTGAGTTGTGTTTATGGTAGGCTTAAAGTGGTATTAAAGGTTGTTTTTTTTTAAGTAACAGACATGTCATACTTACCTGTCCTGTGCAGTGGTTTTGTACAGAGCAGCCAGGGTTCTCCTCTTCTCGGGTTTCCCGCTGGCACTCCAGGCACCTGCCTAGTGCCCACATAGCAAGCAGCTTACTATGAGAGCCATCCGAGAAGGCTCTCTCCCGAGCTGCTGCTCTGTGTGTCCACTCACACACACAGCGTGGCTTGGCCCCGCCATCACCCTCTCATTGGCTTACTGGCTGTGATTGATAAGAATGGGCACCAGTGGCTACCGCTGCTGTTTTAGCCAATGAGGAGGGAGAGTCTTAGTCCTTCACTGGATCAAGATGTGGCTCAGGTAAGTTTTAGGGGGGGCTGGGGGCACTGCTGCACTCAAAAGGTTCTTTACCTTCATGCATAGAATGCATGAAGGTAAGAAACCTTGAACCTTTACAACCACTTGACGTGTAGTTCTGTATAATACACATTGCTGGACAGCACAGGAAGCCTCTGTAAAATTGCTGATGCACTCCAGGCAGGATCAGGGATTTGAAGACACTTGGCACTCTGAGGAATGTTGGAAGAAAATTAGTGTGGTGATTGCACTTATATTTAGTGAAATGTGCTACATATGTACAACAGTTTACATCTTTTTTTAAAATATTCCAGTTGCAATCAGAATCACATTCACATCCTCAAATAGAAACCCGAACAAGTCATGTAGCATCGACTTTATTCTGAAAAACGTTTTCCTTTAATGAATGCCATAATAGCACATCAGAACAGCAGCACATTGAATTGGTGGGAACAGTTTGTCCTGAACACAGTGGGGTTTCTTGTGTCCATGCAGGTTGCCTGTGCTGGAAATTTCCTGCTTTAGTCTTGGTTCCCACTGATCCGATCTGAGAGATCGGATGTGATTTGCACTGCAGTGAGAGTCACATGCGATCTCTCTGTGATGCGATCTCAGCCATAGAGATAGTATGGCTGAGATCGCATCACAATCGGATCAAACTCGCACAGAACCCTTTTTGTTTGCAGGATCAGAATCGGATCGCATGGTGGTACAGACCATGCAATCCGATTCCTGTGAGAGTTTGCAGATCGCAGTGCAATATGCAAACTGAAAAGGAGGTGTCGTTAACAATGTACTGACACCTCCCTTCAGTTCACATAGGGCAGTGTAAACTGCCGGTGGGAGCCTAGCGATGCAGGAACCCGCAGTGGATTTGCAGGATCCCCGCATCTCTGCAGTGTGAACCGAGCCTTAAATAGAAGTTCTGTTATACAAAAAAAACAAACATTAAGAGGCTGAGCCTGAAGCCGATTAGGCATCTGGGTGGATCCTGACACTATTGCCAGGATCCCTGAAGTGCCTTTACTGGCTCTGTGATTTTAGCCTTCTGTTGGCTGAATCTGGGGCATATAGGAGTGCAGTTCTGTGATTGCCGGGAGAAATATGGCCAAAAGAGCTTTGACCATACTTATTCTTTAATACATGACAGCACATACGGTATGAACAAGCCCTGACTGAAGGTGGCATGGCCGAATCTTAGCCGCCTGTGCCCAATTCTTAGGCAACTTTTGCAGTGGGGCGGTAGCGGTAAATTGGCGCTAGTTTCAGTGGCGATTTGCCGCTGTTATAGTGGCGCTATGGCACCGCTATGCAGGTGGGAGCGTGGTGCTTTAAACCCCCCCCCCAACAAGGGGTTAAAAAGGGGTTAAAAGTGCTGGCGGTGTGCGGCCACAATGGGCAAGGGCAGTGGGGGAGCGGTGTATCATTGCACCGCCCCAAAGATGCTCCTTGCAGGACTTTTTGTAATGCCCTGCAAGCGCACCGCCCCAGTGTGAAAGCACTCAGGGCTTTCGCATTGGGGGAGATTCTTGAGGCACTTTACAGGCGCTATTTTTTAGCTAAATAGCGCCTGTAAAGCACCTCAGTGTGAAAGGGATCTTACTGATTAATGGTTGGCCTGATGCCATAACTGTAAGATTGTGTGTAGCGCTCTTTGTAGGATACAAAATATATAATTGTAGTAAACAAGCTTTTCTGAATATGTCAGTATTTTACAGTTGTTACATGACAACCACAAAGCTTGCTCATTGCCAATATCAAAGTTTTTCTTTTTGTGATTGTTAAAAGCTGCTGAATCTTCTCTGTAGTCTTATCAGTACAGAGAACTGCTTCTTGGCATAAAATTATGAGTGTAATAAACTATTCAGTATCCACATCATCCTCCCTTTTATTATAGGCTTGTGCGTTGTTATTACTGCACTTGCTTTATTATTGGCCCATTGACCATATCTTTTTACGGCTCTTAGATTATGGGAGATAGGAGTTCAGCTGCTTTTGAAGCAAAGCTTGCCTGGAAAAGTGACACGATAACAGTATATTCTGCATTGCTCCTTGGTATTTGTAAAGTAAGTGAAATGGTGTTAAAACATTGCTTGTGTTGAGTCTGGGGTAGAAAGGCAGAGCTTGCACATTCCAACACATGAGTCATCTCCATGTTGCTAGGCTTATAACACACCTTATACCCTACAATCTTCCTGCTATGCTGGACGTGAGGTGTTGGCCCTCTCGTCTCTGTACAACCCTGAGTACAGGCAAATTCTTGTCTGAGGGTAGCATGGAGTGCAACATAGACTGCCAAAGTCTGCTCTCTCATCCTGCATGTTGAGGTTCTAATATAGGCGCACCAGAGTGCGATTGGTGCAAATAATGTAAGTGACATCTGGGCCAGACGGTGGCAAAAGCAGCTCTTGATATTCAATGGGTGTGAAAAACGCTGAATACAGATGTGTTTGTGTGCATCAATAATCCAGCTTATAGAAGGCTATTGGCCCATTCAGACAGCTGCATATCCAGGGTTGTATTTCAGGCCATATTTAAGTCTACGCATGTTAAATGCTTGTGATGACATTTGTGTATGTACAACATATATGGACCCTGCTGGGGTCCGGGCTGTTTACTGCTGAAATGTACATTGTGTAGCTAGCAGCGTTGCTGATTGCACATTATGGATGTTTGCATGTCAACCTTTAATAGGGCCTTCATGTGGCGCATGCATGGAATTATTACGGCCTAAAGGACCCCTTCACATGGGCGGTCTCTGCCGTCAGATCTGCCTGCTCAGTGGGCAATCTGTCCGCTGAACAGGCGGTTGACGGGTCCATGTCTGCTCCACTTATGCAAAGCAGAAACTGACACAGCCCACTTTTCTCTATGGGTGGTCAGATGTAAATGCACTGCCTGTCTGCCTGTTTACATCTGACTGTCATCTTATCCGCCAGATGGATGGAACAGATCCTCCAGCTGTCTGTCTTTAGCGGATCAGATGTTGGAGGGTGTAAACAGACACATGTCCATTTACATCCGCTGCCCCATAGAGAACATTGGATGACCCGAACGGGTCCGCCTAAAAAACTGACAGTCAAACCCGATCACTCTGCCTGTGTGAAAGAGCCCTAAGTCTTTTGGAATCGGTCAAGGTCACTCGGAAGAATGACTGGTTTAGGACTGATATGTAAACCTTAATGGTGTGTAATCGGCTTCAGCACCACCACCGACTATTACACATTGTTGATATTTACATGTGGCTAGTGGTGGCCAATAACTCTGTACTCATGTTCACTTGTGTACCGTATAAGGACAGCTTAAACGCTTCTGCCAGTAAGATCCTGCATTTATTATGTATGCTTTTCTGAATGAGCCCTTTTTAACTTCGTTGATGTCTGTGTTTGTTTTTTTTTTTGGTAATCACAATGAAACGTAATTTCTAAACAAGGAAAGTGGTTTTGTAATGTGGAACTGCCAGCAGATATAAAAACAATTTAATCCAGTGATAAGTGAAACACCACTCAAAAATGTTGTTTGTTTTGGCTAAAGCAGGGAAGGGTTAGAATCTCTGTAAGGTGTTAATGCCTTCATGTACCAGACACATGACCAGAAGTGAATGAGTCTCCTCTGTTTGAGAGGATATCCCACAGACACACCGAACAGGAGAAGAGCACACCGGGATGTCCCCATCCTTCTGCCATTTCTTCTTTATCGTCCAGTCACAGGCTCGCTCGGCAGGATTCCCGACCAGGCTGTATGACTTAACTGCATTGTGGTCTGCAGACAGCTTGTTGTTTCTGGCAGGGGTGTCTGGATCACAAGGCTGCATACAAATCTTTTGGCAGGTAAAATGGTTCACATACAAGTGTATATCAACTGTGTATTTAGCTGTCTGCCTGGAGTTGACATGTAAGTGGCTGAATAGGACTCATAAGGATTAAGAAATAGGAAACCGGCAACATAACATTGACTTGTGTTTATCCTCCAATGTTTCTTCTGTCTGTATTGAGCAAGAGTAAGTGGTCATGTGTGTTTTACTGGAGGGTGTTTATCACAGTATTCTGCTTTATGTACTTTACTTGTTAGGCTGGCCATACACCAGTACAGTCTTGTTTGTGTGCAAAATTCAGAAACCTTGTTTGTTAGAGCATTCAATAGTACCTTTATGGATACAATAAATTATGTATTATTGGTAACTTTTAGGGGGGCTACTGCCCAATTTCAATGTTTGTTGTAGGTGTTGAGATATTTTCCATTTTCCCGGGAGTGAGGAAAGCAGATCTGTTTGCCTGCTTGGGGGTAAGATGT
Source organism: Glandirana rugosa (assembly GCA_018402905.1). Taxonomy (NCBI): domain Eukaryota; kingdom Metazoa; phylum Chordata; class Amphibia; order Anura; family Ranidae; genus Glandirana; species Glandirana rugosa. The sequence continues at coordinate 1,430,684 of BLSH010042062.1, read as the reverse complement.
GTGCTGTGTTTGGTAATGGGCAATGTCAGACAGTTGGCAATTGGAAGTCTTGGTAAAGAGAACCAGATTTCTCATTTGTATTCTTTCTTAAAGTTGACTGCAAATTTGCCTGCTCTCATTTTGATCTACCGCCAGCTATGCCGTGTGAAGGCCTAGGCGCTTGGGTGCAGATTGGAGTGCTTGGATTTGTCCTTGCTCCTTATTGTTCGTTAATCTGAATGATATTGAAATGTGTGACCAGGGCTATGTCATTAAACTTTCCAAACAGATATAACTCTCTATACATTAACCCCCCCCCCCCCCCTCAGTTGAAATTCTTTCTTATGTTTACTCTTTAGACCAAGAGAAATGGTTCTGAAGGTTAACGGTTGACAGACTGTAACGGGTAATGGTTTGTGTCGTGTGTAGAATGGGGGTTCGTCCGTTTGTCTAGACGAAAGGAGTGAGGGCCCTTTTACCTTTTATAGAGTTGTGGATGTTGTTTG
>BLSH010042062.1:1412060-1426500 GCA_018402905.1 Glandirana rugosa | reverse complement strand
ATGAAAGTAGATATGGATGGGCACAGAGCCACAGGCAGGAAAGATAGGTACAGTTAATTTGACGGCAGCTTTGTGCGCCCATTTGCCCTTTAACTGGCCTGTGTTCCCATGCCTCTTCTCTGAGCACATGTTATATGCTCCATCAAAGTAAAAAAAAAAAAAAAAAAACACATCACGATTACCCAGCCAATAATAGATTAATTAGAGGGATGCAATTTATTACACTAGAACTATGCATAGTTAATAGCCCCACTGAAATGTTCCATTTGCATTCTGTGGGGGAAAGGGCTTTGAGCTTGGGTTCCTCCCTGGAAAATCTTTGGATGACAATGAGAACTTACAGTGGCTAGAAATGTTTGCTTTTGCTCAATCTGTGGCTGGAATTGGTAGGGAATAAAGCTGTGTGACATGGGTTGCTGTGCAATGTGTTAAGATAATAGATGCTTTGAATATTTATAGAATTCTATTAGAAATATTTTAAAAACGTGTAATTTTTTTTTTTTTAAATAACATCATAGTTGCACTAAAGGGGGCTGAGTGTGCCTGGAATTCTCCTTTAACCCCTTCACTGCCAGGCCCTGTGCTATACTTTTAAAGTCAGGTGGGCAGACCATGTTTGCAATACATTTTCTCAACTCAAAGGACCAGTAGAACAGAGGTTCTACTGATTTCTTTAGGTCCCGCAACAGTTGAGTAAATGAAGTGACTCTGAGTTTATAACATAACAGGGAATGGAAGTGGCTTGATACTGACCTAGCCAGCAGCATGCAGTTCTGTGCCACCGTATTTCTTACATCGCTGGCAGCAAAAGGGCAAAAAAATAAAATGAATGCGTAAAAATCAAATCGGGTTTTCTATAATCATCACCTTCATTCTAGAGATTTCCTTGAGCAATCCTTTTTTCTGCCACTAGTCCTCAGTCTGGTGGCCCGCATCATTTAATCCCTTTCCTCTGAGCCCTGGTTATCCTGGACATGGGCCAGCCTGTGACTGGACAGTGAAAGGAAAAGTGGCATGGTGATGAACTCATCTGTCTCTTTTCTTTATCCAGGTATCATCTTGTTAGCAGATGGACTGACTGGCTCCTACTGCTGCTACTTCCTTTCACATTGCAGCTCTGCTCTACAGGGACTGCAAGAGGTTAATATCAGGTCACATTTAGGTACATACACTGCTTACTTTAAAAAAATAAAACATTTATTGATTATTACGGAAGCTGCAATTGTCTTTCAATCTGCCTGAAGTTTGGCTTTAACGTAAGAATGTTGGCAGCTTTTGTAGTTATTTAGGCAAGCGTATTAATACTAAATGGATCCAGATTTTAGCTTTGATTTTCTTCATGTGCTAGATGTTTTACGGATTTGTGTAATGTGCATCTAACAAAAGGAAATATTGCATAACCATGAGCCCCTTTTTTTAAAAAAAAACAAAAAACTTTTTTAATGCACACATACTGTGTGTATATATACACCGCATATAGGAAACGCCTTGTTTTATCAGTTATCATTACCTGCATGTCCTTCAACAAAGTGAAGTGGAGTGAAAAGCCATCATAAAGCTTGTGGATCAACGGTAGAATATAAAGGAAGTGCTGAAACGCAGCAGTCAGTGAGGAGGCACTTCCTTTACCCATTGATCTTTGTCTGCATGATGAAGATAAAACATTAAGAAAAAATACATTTTCAAGTGTATTTTTTATTTTATTTTCTAATAGTGAACTATCCAGTTTAAACAGACTTTTTATTGGGCATCTTTGGTTTCTGTGTACTCTGTATCTTTTTTCAAAGATTTTTATTGCTAGTTTTATACAGCACAGCAGTAAGAATAAATGCAGCAACTTTGTACAAAGGCCCTTTTTGTCATTCTTTGACACCATTCACACCTGAGTGATTTGAAACGTAGTTTTACGCTTCACTCTTTGATGCCGCCCACCATTAGGGGTTTTGTTCTTTTGCCTGTTCACATCTGCCTGTATTTTTGCTCGAAACATGCCACAAGAAAAACTATATGAGCCTGTTTTGAGGCAGAGTTGTGGATTTACCCCATAAACCTAAATGGAAGCATGTGAGAACCATATATAACCTCCTTTTATCACGTGTATTCTTTCCCAGTAACTAGCTTACCATGGTTTGAAAAAAAAAAAAAAAAGTGCCCAAGCATGAAATGCTTGCAAAAATGCACAAAAGGACATGTACAAGTGTTAAAAAAACATTTAAAGTTATTTTAAAGCTTCAGATTTTTTTCTATAGAATAACAAACATGTCATACTTTTCTCCTCTGTGCAGTGGTTTTGCACAGAGTGGGCCCCAACCTCCTCTTTTGGGGTCCTCCAGCGGCGCTCCTGGGACCTCCTCCGCATTGAGTGACCCATCAGGGAAAGCTTCCCTGGGGCTACTGTTTGTGAGTATTCACACAAATGGCAGGACTCAGACCGGCACCCGTGTCACTGGACCTGATTGACCGCAGTGGGAGCTCCCCTGCTATCAATCCAGCCAATTAGGACCCGAGACACCGGAGGAAGCGGATTGCTCGTAGCCGCAGCTGGAGTGAACAGGCTCAGGTAAGTAAAAGGGGGGCTCTGGGGGGGTCACTATTGAGAAAAGGTTTTTCACCTTAATGCATAGAATGCATTAAGGCGAAAAACAATGAGACTTTACAACCACTTTAAGATGACCAAAGATGCTTAGCTCAAGTGTGAATGGGGCCTTAGAGTTGAGGGTTTGAATAAATGCGGAAATGCCACTACAAGTGCCAAAAGGGGTATTGTAAATATAGGAAACCACATATATATGAATAGTTACTACTAGAGTATTCTACACCAGGTTCATGTGAAGGCAGTGTGTAATAAGTGGAATGAAGTGACTTGTTGCTGAAAAACTTTTTATTAAAGAATGACAGAGATGCATATCATTAGGCCTTAATTGTTTGCTTTAATGGTATTCATCCTGGATATCTGATATCAGACAAGCTTGTTACAGGTTGGTGGCTTGATAAATAGCACAGGAAAGCTAAAAATGGGAGGCTTGGAGACTTGCTTTCTAAGACGAGTCAGAAATGGCAGCTCCCAGGTTGCTCTTTTGGCTGATTTCCTTTAAGAACCTCTTTTATTCCACAGCAACCAGTCAGATGTAGACATTCCAGTTGTCATCTTGCATGACAGCCTTGACGCTGATGCTTGGATCCCAGGCAATGAAGACTAGTGCATGTCAGCACTAGTGCAAACATTTTGTCCTTTGCCTTGTTGAAGAGGCCTGAATATGATCCCCCTCACCCTGAACATGAGGAAGGATGCAAGTATTCCACAGCACCTTGAAGCTTTAATGACAGACGTGCATGAGATACTGTATGAACCTTCGTCACCATGTCATTGCCATTTTATCAATTCACATTCAAAAGACAGCAGCACCACTAACCCTGCTCCACTACATATAAAATGATTGTTGGGTTTCTGTGTAGTTCCACTTTAATGACTGATATATCACACCTCTGGCTAGATCCTGCAGGAAAATTAATGGGAGCAGCCTTCCCTGCTCTAAGTCACTGGTTGACCTTGTGTAAGGTGACTGGCAGCCTTTTGTTGTCTCTTGTAACAACGGAGCATGGCTTGCCTGACGCATCTTTTCATCTTTATCTGTTTTCTTAAAGCTGTGCAATAAAATATATTTCTGTAACAGGAGGGCCAACTCCCTCTGGAAATATATTGAATTAGTGTAGCTTTTAGTAGAACGGGCTGGACCTTTGATTGCTTCTGTAGGGTAATCATTGACACATCCGTGTAATATGCACCCCTTTAATAACTAGTGATCCACAAACACTCCCTATAGTGGGTCACATTGTCTGTAGTACCTTTTCATGTGTAATCATTGCTTTCTCTAATTGTGTTAAAATCTTTTTTTACCAAGCCATACCTTATTAAATTACTGCAGATATGAAAATTCTGTATTATATACTATATCCACCTCTCAACCTTTTCAACACAGAGGAACCCTTGACATAGTTCTCCGGTCTTTTGGGAAATCTTGCTAAAAATGAGAAGTTTACAACTCATGATACATTAGTGTGCTGGTCAGTGGGAACAGTGGTTCTTACACTTGTGGTCATTGGAAAGAATTACCTCCTTACAGATAGCAATGGTGTCAGTGGGAACTTATCTGAGAGGCAGAAATTGCTCATTGCTCAAGGAACCCCTAGCAACCTATGGAGGAACCCTAGGGTTCCACGGAACCCTGGTTGAGAATCCCTGTACTATGATTTATTTTTAGCTAAATATCTTATATTTTGACAAACCTAGTTACCCATGGAACCCATCGTATGTAACCCCTTGTCTACGCATTTTATATTGTAGGCCCTCAGGAGCAGGGCATTCCTAATACTCTTGTATTGTAGCTGTACAGTCTCCCTTTTGTATAGCACAATGCAAACTTTTTTAGCACTGTAAAAATCCTGTATGATCCTATTGGCTGAAACCCTGTTTTAGGGCACACACTGTTTAGCTGCAGTCCTAACCATAAAGTTGACCTGTCACCCTTGCCCAGCATTTGAAGCAATTTGGGGACAGTCAGCCTAGAGTTTGGGCAGATAGCTTGCTGCATCTAGAGATGGCTAAATGCCCCCAAAGGATGCAGCTTTGCACCCTTTGGTATGACCACTATTTATGCAGCCATTTACACTATCGCTCGACAGTAGACTATCTGCATTGAGGGTCGGTCAGAGACCCTATTCGCAATTAACAACTTGCATGAGCGGTTACATGCCAGCAGTGGAGGCACCGGCCATCATTGCTGCCATCAGCTGCTGCTGTTTGCGCACACGGAAATTCCGTAAAGTCCTAACAACATTTTTCTGACACTATGGCCTATGCAAGTGTAATAAATACCTGCCACCCATTTCAGTAGCGTTACCAACACATGCAAAATATTCAGGTAGTTCTTAACCGCCTTTACTATGTGGTGCTATTACTGCACTAAAGTACAAATTTACCTCCAGTTTGTAGGTAAAGTGTTACTAAACCCACAACAGTAAACTCAACCTGTATATGCAGTAAGCATGCTTGTTATACTCTGGAACCTAAGGGGTTAATCCTCCATATTGTGTAAAAAGGATATTTGATCCTGTCTTCTAGATCCTCCCCTGCTTCCACAGTCCTCAATCCATCTACTGATAGTACAGAGCCCTAGGAGGCACTCTGCACATGCTCAGTTTGGTGTGTATTGCTAGAGTTTTTTTGGGAATGTGCATGTGATCAGCACTGTCCAGACGGGGTCAGAGGTCATGCAGCCTCATAGGACAGCCAGAGGAGAATGAAAACTCCTACAAGCTTTAACCACAGCTTGGCCGGACACTGATAGAAGTCACAAGACCGTTATATACCGCTGATGAAAAAAGCTATTTAGCAGTTTATATTTAATAAAATAATTGCATTCCCGTGTACTGTGGGAGACCAGATATAGTGAATGCAGGGTCCTGGGTAGAGACTGGGCAACTCCAGGCCAACACTTCAGGTTGAGGTCCTTTCACATGGGTGTTTCATCAGACCCTTTTTTAACTTGTGCTTGGTTAACAAAACGGGCCGAATTGATTTATTCATATGGGTGGCCAGATTTAAGTGGATGTGCCTCTGTTTAGTTCTGGGTCATAGGAACAAACACAATTCGTTGGAGTGCCAGCTCACTTTTGAGGACCTGACCATATGTGAGTAGATAAAGACTGACACACATTTGTTTACATCTGACCATCCATATGGATTGCATGGTCGGTCTTTCCTCCATCGGACTATGTAGAAAAAAAACTGAGCGGCTACGTGACATCAGTATGTAATGATCTGAATCAGCAGGAGGATCGGTATATGGATCGGAACCGGTTTGCTCATATGAAAGGGTCCCTAAAGTGGTGGCAAGGGCTGAAGGTCATGCAATTTATGCATTCCCTTCAGTGTGCAAAGACCCCCCCCCCAATATTTGCTTACACCTGATCTCGATCCAGTGACAAGCACGGGAGCCGAGTCTCTCCCTACTCATTGGCTGAGCTCCTGCTGCTTTCAATGGTCGCCTGTGAAGGCGGAGGGTGCTTTCTCTGTCTTATGGACATAGAGAGCCGGTTTGGGAGCAAGTACACATGAGGGCCCCTTTAGCAAGTGGCTTGCTATGGAGGGCACTCAGTTGGGGGTAGGTGGGGGGAGCTCAGAGTGCTAGCTGGGGACCCGAGAAGAGGAGGATCAAGGCTTCCCTGTGCAAAACTATTGCACATAGGTAAGTATAACATGTTTGTTACAGCCACGGAAGGTGCCATCTAAGCATCTGTTTGATCCGAAGTTGCCATGGTGCTGCACATATGATCAGCTATGACCCCAGTCATTTAATGACTTGACAGTTTCATTGAGGGCTAACAAGCAGTTATTCAAGGCATGCCTTGGATTTAACGGTTTTAGGGGGCAGTTAGATCAGTGGGGGTCAGTGTGATTGAAAAAAGTCATAACTGATCTGAATCAGAACCAGTAGGACCATTTTATTTTGACAGTTTATTCTGGGAAGTTTATCATGCACAGAGGATATGCAGAGTTTTGGTAGATCTCAGTGGCTGTTGACAGTTGTTGACAGTTGTTGACAGCCAATAAGGAAGCAGTACTCACCATCAGAGCATGTTGCCCTCCAGAAAATAAACCCGACTTCACTCTTTGATTGTGGGAGGTGTTAGTAATGTGCCAGGAGAGCATATAGTGCACTGCATGATCTCCATTAGGAACAGAAACAGGGGATTTAAAATGAAATGTCATTTCTCCTCTACAATAGCCATGCACCTATAATGTGCTGAAAATCTATTCTGTGCCAGTGTTCCTATTCACTGATTCAAATCCTCAGAGTCCTATTGTACTTCAAAGCATTCTCGATCAGCTCTGGGGTTATCTGAGGATAGTTGTTTTGTTAGCAGTTCCACAGCAGGAATGCTGACACGAATTTTGCAATCTGTGCCATCCTCTTGTGTAAATGAAGCGCTGCAAATAAATTAGTCGGCAACAGGCTGGCGAGTTTGTCTCATTTATATTTTTGCATCAGCATGTGCTGAATGCCTGTCTGCACACTGTGCTCTCAGCTCAAATTCATGGCTGCTTGATAGGTTATTCTACTGGAGCGCAGTGCTTTGTTCTGCGTGTTTTAGGAAGGTAGAAGGGTAGTCCTTATCTTATTCCTTGATCTTATTTCCTGGGGTTAATGGAGTGGTTAGAAGTTTAATTTTGGAAGCTCTTAACTGGTACAGGCGAGGAAACACCACGGCCTTGTTTGAATGACCCACCCTGATGGTAAAGGGTTGATGTGGGGTTCAGCCTATTCATATTGGATATTTCAGTTTTTGGATTGAATTGCCACCCAAATGTATCTAGATTGCAGCTCTGGAATTCAGGAGTTACAATAAATCTCTCTGTCTACATCTATATCTGCATGCTGTTTCTCTGTCAATGTAGCATCATAGAAAGAGAAATGGCATTTGGATATAGAAGTAGATTGGGATATTCAGATTCAGAAAATCCTGCTCTACATTCTAGCAATCTAGATACATGAATATATAGCCACAATATCTTTTATAGGAGGAAGATAGGAATACAGAGACCAGCCACCTCCAGAAGGAAACACAAAAGGGTAGGTTCATAAAAATGGGAATAAAAGTTGAACACATTTTAGATGGGTATAATCCGTGTTATTGTTGAAAGTGTTCGATATGCAGGTTAGTGATGCACATCATTTCCTCAAGAATGTAAAAAGTGTTATTTCACTCACTGTTTTACTGTAAAATTATTATTTTTACCAACAGAAGACTCGGCAGCTTTACCTAATTGTACACCCTCTCCTCTTGTACAGCTCATCCTGTAGTGCAGGACATAAAATTAGGTGTAAAATGTCACTTTCCAAAGGGGGGGGGGGGGAATAATACCTTTTTTCCTCTCTTTCTTTGTTCCCATCTGGAGGCCAGGGCTGTGGGTGGAAGGTTCCAGACTCCCTTGCATCTGTAAGCTGGCTGCACATTGATCGAATTTCAGTATATTTCTGATAAACTGGCTGAAATTTGAGCAGCGGGTGGCCCTGCCAGCATCATACTGCTCAGCAGCCTTTATTTCCAAAATGGATGGAGACATTTCCCTGATGCACGGCTGCAGAGATCAGGAAATGTCTCACTGCCTGTGATTAGCGCTGCACAGGGTAAAACTACAGTTGCCAACACGCCCAAGCCCATCCTTAATCATCAGTTGAAGGAACAGTGACTGCAGCTGATTAGCTGCAGTCACTGGCAGCACTCATTGTATTCTGACAGCTCCCTGTCAAAATACATGTCAGCGGGAGATTCCTGCATCTGTGAGGATGGAGGAGGCTGAATGGGAAAAAGAACCTGCTAGTGGATGGCCAGCTTTATCCTCTGCTGGAACCGTTGTCGTTCAGGCACTTTGAGCAGACAAGGTTGACTGAAGTTTAAGCTGTGCCAGTAGGCAGTCATGCCATGCGGCGGCACAGAATCTTGAAATCCCAGTACAGGAGCAGGCATGTTGGGATGACAAAGCTGCCACAGCATTAGGAGGCTATATTTATCATTTTATAAGAAACACAGACAGCTGAGACTGTCACCAGGTATTTACTGAGCAGAACTCAACTCTTCCTAATTTGCTGCCTTTATAGCACTATTCTGGTTTCCATTTATTTGATTCTCTGTCTTGCTTTTGCTATAAGTATCTTATCAAATATAGCAATATTACCTAATGCATACATATAGATAATAAGCATTAAATATCTTATATGAAAAATTCGAAATGCACAAACATTTGACAATCCACAACCTGCATGTGCTCAAAAACAGCATTTTTTTCTCCTAGCCAACATTATAAATCTCTTAATTTTAGATGGTAGAAGGAACATCTAGGACAGTTCGGTAATGCCCCTCCAGGTCAGAAGTAATTATAATTAAATTCATTAGAAAGCAGAGGGCACGATTACAGTTTGTGCTGCTTGAACCTTGTATGGGGACATCTGTGCTAACATGGCTTGCTGGGAGGAGAAAGTTGCTAAATTAATCACCTCCTCCTGGGAGTAGACCTCATCTGTTTTCATTGTGAGCAGATCTGTTGAAGATGCTGAAAAGAAAACAAACAACACAGAGAATACAGAGAGGAAGGACATTTGCATTGGCACATTTAGCGTTAGATCAGTACCATAAACAGGGCTATTGAACACCTTTCCATCTGTTTGTGTCCTACCCACCCACACGTGTCTTGGCCTGCATGCACGGTAGGGTGTGATCCTTGTGTGTTCATCCATGTGAATCTAGGTGAGTACCTCTTTGTAGATCTGCATGCTTACCTCTGTCCTAGAGCTTTATTAGGATTCAGCAGCAAGAGCTTTAGCTAAATATGTTTTTGCCTCAGGAACTAGGGGCCTTCAACAAAGACTTGCTCAAAAACAGTTGTAACACTAAATTGGGTGACACCTGTTTTTTTGCTTTGCAGACTTGACAATGCAAATACAATATAGTTAAAGTGAATGTTACCCGAATTTGTTTTGTTTTTTTCTGTCTTATTCAGATGGACACTGGCACCCATAGTCCATGAATGAGTGTCCTTTTTTTTTTTTTTTTTAATTAGTCTTCAGCTGCCAGGTGCTGCATGCAGGCAGTCTATTCATGTCTATTGGCTGCTCGTCCCAATTTGACAGCCGGCACAGCTAAACTGTCCCCAAAAGCCGACAGTCAATAGACATGAATAGAGGCTGCCTGCATGCAGCGGTTGGAGCCATATAAACAATGGACCTTGTCCGCACCCATCTGAATGAGGCCTCATGCATGTGGAAGATATCTTTGATCTAATGCTCACCATTACATGTAGATGTTTTCTTCTTTCGTTTAGCCATAAGGCTGTACAAGAAAGATCACTCCATTGCCCTAATAATGCTAAACATCAGTAATATTGGATATGTGGGTAAATTTTAGCCTTCCTAAAGAGGGGAATTTGAAGGCCAAGTTAGAATATTTTGGCTAATCAATAGTTTTGTTCCCCATGAGACCAGCAGATCTATAGCATAACAACGCAGGTCATGTGAGATTGCTTTGGTGATCCTGGTTGTACTTCTAAATGCCATCAAATATCTAGCCACACACAACTAGTCTTTTCATAAGGAGGCCAGCAATGACCGTGACATTGTTTCTCTTGTGACTGGTGTGCTTTAGGCCCCTTTCACACTAACGTTTCTAATTATACTAGTTAGTGTGTCTTCATTACTGTCCATTTCCATGGATATTCTACCGCTTCCTGTTTCTGTGACCACCTTTTGACCAGGACAGGAAGTGAGGAGAAATCTCAATGAAGTCACAGAAAAAAAAAGGTTCTGACTTGTGTGGTGTGTTTGGAGACAGGTTGTCACCCTTCTGTTTAAGTGGACCAGATTTCAAAAAGTCACGACTTTGTGTCAAAGGGTACGACAAGAAATGTTAATTACTCCTTAGGCCTCATACACACGAACGTTTCTTAAAAAATAAACAAAATGTCGGGCCCGACGCCAAGGAAAAAAAAATGGGTGTTTTTTGGCGTTATGCACCGGCGTTAGTGAGCGTCGGCGTCAATGGGCGTTTTTTTAAAAAAAATCATCCCTCTGCTATTTTTCAATCTAAAAACGTCGGCGTCAAACGCCGGTTAACGCCGGTACGGCGTTAGTTGGCGTTTTGCGACGTCGGCTTCAAAAAACGCCAAAACATTACAGCCTCAGAACGCGCTGGCCGTGGGTTCTAGTTTCAGCTTACTAACGCCGACTCCATCTACAGCTCAAAAACGCCGGTGTTTTTTATGGGGCCATTGACTAACATGGAGAGCTGCAAAAAACGCCAGAAAACGCTGGCGTCAAAAAACGTCCGTGTGTATGAGGCCTAAGCAGTAACCTGAAAAATATATCCTGTCTGGAATACCCTCTGAAACATAATATACTTTCTGTAATTTGGGGGGGCGGGGTGCACACAGTCTCAGCTGTATATTAAGAATGTGAGATCTCAAGCCGGCCTTGTACAGTTTATTTTTTTAATTTTTTTTTTTTTCCTTCAGCCAGAGGGCTTAAGAAGAAAATCAGGTTCCTCCTCCCACTCAAACAAGGTGGATGGAGGAATCCCACCTGCTAGGACATTGTATTCTGACAGCGGCTTGTGGCTGCTGATCGACAAAAGTCAATCTAACGGTCTACTTCTGTTGAACAGGATGGCGTCATGGACTGATCCAAATCACTCAGGCCCTGCTGAACCACTTGAATTCAAGTTTCGATCGGTCTATGGACAGCTTTAGACACTGCAAGTCTCAGAGTTAGAGTGCGATTTGGTGATCTCTGCTGTGCCTCACTCTTCTCCTTGCTGGAGTCTGACAGGAGAAAGCAACACCCTGCCTTTAGCAAGATGGCTGCCTCCACACAGACAAACAGAACAAGGCATTGAAATTTAATAATGGTGAAAGATCAGCTGCATGGAGACCACAGGCTGGTGACTAGTCCTTTGCCTGCTTTTTTTGGGCACAGAGTTCAGTTCCTCTTTAAAGCTGATATGCATCTTTCTATGTCGACATCGCTATCTTCTTGAATAAACATGATTGCTGGCTTAAAGTGATATGAAAGGCTTGTGTTTAAAAAAAACAAACCAGTCATACTTACCTGCTCTAAGCAGTGGTTTGGCACAGATCAGCTTGGATCCTCCTCTTCTCGGTCCCCCGTCGGTGCCTCTGGCCCCTCCCTCCTGCTGAGTGTCCCCAGAGCAAGCTGCATGCGCGGCTCCACGACTCGGCCCCATCCTCCCTCTCTGTCCTCATTGGCTCACTGGCTGTGATTGACAGCAGCTGGAGCACAAAGTGATTACTGTTAGCGACTATAGCTGCAGGAAATGCATACTAAAAATCTGACATGCTGGCTGTACCTGAGTCGATCAATGGATCAACTTGGGTACAATCAGCCTGCCCCATAAATGGATCAAATCTCGGCCGGTCTTTGCTGAATCTCCCGAGGTTTGATCCATCTGTGGCTGGCTTTATTCTTGTTGACGGGTAAATGTGGATGCTTTTTGGCATCAGCTGTTGCAAGCAGAGATGGTTTTTCACTGTTTGCATTATTATTTCCCCCAAGAATTGTCTGCAGTCAGAGTGTATGGGAACACAGGACCTTGCCTGGTTTGACCGAGAATGGTAGCATCACACACACGTCATTTCATGTCTCTGGGTACCTTGCTTGTTTACACCCAGGAAAAAGGATAAAAATAGGGATCTACTGTATGAATTAGAAAGAAGTCCTGATCTTTAGTCCCTCCCTGTCTGCAGCATTGCAGTCTGCTCTTTCTCCCCCAACTCTGGCTTATTATTCTTCTGTCATGATTACTCCCTTGACTTGTATTTTCTTGGATCAGTGCCTGGACATTCTGGAGACCAAAATTATACTGCCATCCTCAATCACATCAAAACAGCAGCTTTGCTCACTGAGCATAACAGCTCTTGAATGGTAGCAGTGCTGAAATATACAGGTCTTGATATGTGCACAGAATAGATTTGCACAAAGAGCCTTTCTTCATTATTAGCATGTTTAATAAACTAGACGTAGATTTAGCTTTTTCTTTCTCCTTGCATCCTTTTCCCCTACAACGAAGTGACAGCCTCCATGGTAGATCAGTGGAATCTTAGTAACCATATTTTTATTTTTGCCATTCTCTACGGGAGGAGGCATTGTGACATGCAATGGATGATTCATCTATGCCTGAAGATTTCATGTCACACTTGCACAAAGACAGAATGAAGTGAGAAGCTTTAATAGGAGAGGGGGGGATAACCTTTCCCCAGGCATTTCTCCTCCTTTCAGAACTCCTTGAAGTTATGTCTGGATTTTAATCCTCCTCTTATTTATTTATGTCATGATATGAACGCACATGTGTTAAACTTGCATTTCCTCAAGCTTGCCTTGCCACATACATCTGGTGAACTATTTTGCCCATGAAGATGACTGTCATTCTGGCTGTGATTCCAATGCTAAGATTCTGGTTGCTGTGGTCAGTGGCGACAGTTCTTTTGAAATGTGTTTTATTATAAGGCCTTGTATCCACAAGTTAGGGAATAATATTAGTTCTAGTAATGATGGTTCATTTCTAGGATTTCTGGAGACAGAGGTAGCAGAGGAACTGGCTTGGTTAAAGCTTAATAAAGCAATGGGCCCTGATGGTATTCATCCCAGAGTTCTAAGAGAACTTTGAGATATAGTTGTTGGACCATTAACAGATCTTTTTAATCAATCTCTTCTAACAAAAGAAGTTCCCCATGATTGGCGGATAGCTAATATTGTACCTATCCACAAGAAGGGCAGCAAGGTAGAAGCTGGCAATTACAGGCCAGTGAGTTAACATCAATTGTACTCAAGGTAATGGAATCACTCCTGAAAAGAAGGATCCTTGATCACCTAAAAATACACAGCTTGCTGGACCCAAAGCAGCATGGCTTTACTGAGGGCAGATTGTGTCAGACAAATTGGATTGACTTTTTTTACTATATTACCAGTGTTTTGGACCAGGGTGGTGCTGTGGACATAGCGTATCTTGATTTCAGCAATGCATTTGACACAGTTCCACGTAATCTAATACAAAAGTTGTACAAGCTGGGACTTAACCCTTGGGTGGTTCAGTGGATATGCAGTTGGCTAAAGGATAGATCCCAGAGTGTGGTTGTAAATGGGGTTCACTCAGAACAGAGACCAGTGACTAGTGGGGTACCACTAGGCTCTGTACTGGGTCCTGTTCTATTTAATCTCTATGTAGGTGATTAACTAAAGGTTTGTTGGGCAAGGTGTGTCTCTTTGCTGATGATACAAAGGTGTGTAATAGGGTTTATATCCCTGGAGGTGTCTGTAACATGGAACATGATTTGGCATTGCTGAAAGATTGGTCAAAGCAGTGGAGACTGCAGTTCAATATTTCTAAATGTAAAATAATGCATCTAGGGAAAAGGAATCCCCTTAGAGAATACAGCATTGGGGGTGCAGTGTTAGCCAACACTACAAAAGAAAAAGATTTGTGGGTGCTTATTTCAGATGATTGCAAAATGAGCAAACAGTGTGACCAGGCAGTGGGAAAAGCAAATAGAATTCTGGGATGTAGAGGGATCACCAGCAGGAGGAAGGGGGTTCTGATTCCTCTGTATAGATCTTTAGTGAGACCTCACTTAGAATACTGTGTCCAATTCTGGATGTGACAAACGAGTAAAACGTTAGTAGACTTTATTCGTGGGTGTTTAGAAAAAGAAAACATCACAACCGATTGTGACGTGGGGGTTACGACATAAGAGATTCCCCTAAGGAAAAGGGATCTACGTAATAAAATGTAAATCTTTATAACTTGACGTCAGAGGTGACGAAACTGGTTAGAAAGTCGTTACGGTTTAGTACAAGGTACAATGTCTGTGGAG